>MU193415.1:0-13877 GCA_016904865.1 Pissodes strobi | reverse complement strand
CTCTAAATATTCGGGTTGCTGTCATGATCTAATTTATGAAATACCGAGTGTTTTTCTGATACGCTACAGTATCAGTATCATCATCTATCTTTATGGCCACCTTGTTATCGAGTTCAAAGTTCCAAAGAAAAATTTAAACACTTATTCGTTATAAATCAAATCGACTTGATGATTCTGAGTACAGTGCCTTGCAAGCAGAACTCCATTTGCGGACGACCGCGAGATCTTAAATTACTTTTCAGAATTTTAAACGGTATATCCAACTGCTGATCCTTTGTTAACCGAGTTTGGTTTACATGTTCCACCCAGAGCTGTCCGCTCTGAAACTCCTTTCCATATTCCTTTCCACCGCACGGTATATAATCAAAACAACTACTTTTCGAGGTGTTTGAGACTGGCTAATGAGTATTCCAATCTGAACTTCTTCGTCTCCTGTCCTTTATTTTTGAGAGAATTGCATAGTAGTGATGTTCAGCTTAGCTTATTATGCTCCTATTATATATCTGTGAAGCATTTAAAGATCCTTTACACAAGTAGTGCACTATGTAAAAATCGACCTCTCCTATTGGTCGATCCATCTCGTATTACGATATGTCTGCGTGATGCAATCGATTTCTATCGAGAGCTCTCGTGGTGTAGAGATTTAGATCGTTGGGTCTCACTTGGAAAACGCGAGTTCGAACCCTGTTGCTTTTTTTTATTATTTTTTTAAAGATTATGTTTCTAAACAACTTTTTTTCTTGATTTTGGGTATGTCTTGGGTTAGATTGGGTTAGCACCTGGTTAGTTTCCTTTTCTTGAGTCCCCGTAGCGAGCGAAGCGAGCGGAGGGTCATGCGGATCGACGAATGGGAAAGGCCGATTTTTATATAGTGCACTATTTGTGTAAAGGATCAATGCCTTTCATGCTAAACAAAAATGTATTTTATTTTCTTATTTTTCAAGGGATACGAAAAAATATTGGTTCTTTATTAGTTTTCATCCTGAATAAAAAGTATTGTTATCTTCTTACTTTTTATGTGATACTCATATATCATTTATTACCTATGAAAAATGCCTTAACTTAGTTTTAAAGTATACAAGGGGTAGGGGCCCATAAATATATTTTGCCCTGAGGTCCACGCGTCCCTAGATCCGCTGCTGTGAGAACATCTCAATTTATCACTTTTTCTAAAGCTACTGTACCAGGAACCATCAATATTGGTCGTCTTTCGCATATATAAACTATTAAAAATTATTAAAACATGCTCTCAAATTCTTTTCAATGATCCTCCGTATCAGTTCTTCTTCACTTAAGTTACGTAACGTGGCATTCACCGGTTGGTATTCAGCCATCTCCACCCCTCTTCCGGCGCTTAGACAGATGCAAAGCGACCCTTCTGGATGTGTTACACGTTATTCCAGTTTGAGGGGCCTATTACGTGGGAACCTCCAGTATGACGGGCCTGTGCCCCTGGTGATTCCCGATTTTACAACAAATATTTTGTAAACGATTAATTTTTGGTAACACGTTTTATTTCGCCAATATTATACAGCCACTAATATTTCCGCCTTACACCTTAAAACTTCGCCAGTATAGTCATCATAATTACATAACGCCATGAGTCGACTCTGCTGTCGTACAATAACTATATCTACGCCTTATTTCTAATTCCTATATATACTCCGTATTATATAACTACTGCTGCGCCATTCGTTTTCCAGGGTTGTCACGTCCTCGCCTATTTGAACGTTGCACGTCGCCTCTCCAAAATTTGCTTGTTACATTCGGCCGTCCTGCAACAATTAATGCCCTCATTAATTTAACTCGCCAGTAAATCAACCAGATCTTATCGATCTGTGCATTCGCCATAACACCAAATCGCCTACCCTAAAGGTTTCGCCTGTGGTTGCAACCATACGCCTTTTATCGAATATCACCTTTATATTACGCCTTTGTCAGGTTCTCACTCGCCTTTTGCTATCTCAATAAGAAGTTTGGACCTTAAATCGCCATAGCTCTCGCCTTTCGCCAACAGAGCATTCGCCATTTGCACCTCGCCAGTTAAACTCACTTGCATGCACCTTTCAACCTGACCATTCACCCTTTGCACCTCGCCAGTCAGACTCACTTGCATGCACCTTTCAACCTAACCTTTCGCCCTCGGTGTTTTACACCTCGCCTCGCCAAAAAGTCAGCAAACGCCTTGCTCGTAAACGCCAACCCGCGCCAGCAGTTGGAAATAGTACGCCTTGGATACCCAAAATTCGCCAAACGCCTCTCTCAATTTGAGAATCGCCTCAGAAGACCGCAAAGTCTTCGTCGCCTTCGCCTGCGCATGATCCTGGACTTCCTTGCCCCTCCAATTCCACAATATCGGTTGATGGACGCCGATATCTGTCAAAAGAGGACAGAAAGCCAGTATACAAGTCGCCATGGGAAGAGCAACCAAATGCCCTCGCATTCGCCTGTAGATCGAGAGGTAGACTGTCAATCAGACACGAAAGCGCCTTTGTGCCTGAAAGCCCACACCTTTCGATCAACGCCATGTTATCATGATAATAATGGGTCATGGTTTCGCCATCCAATTTAACCCTCGCTATCATCTCCTTGCGCAGCTGAGCAAAGTCATGCACTCTAGGAAACGCCTTCCTTAGAGCCGCCGTTCAGTCTTCCCATGAGAGGTCATATTCATCGAGCCGATTAAACCAGCCCCTTGCTGCGCCTTGCAATTTCGCCTGCATAAAATACGCTCTCTCATAGTTCGACCATTCATGAATATCGCCCAACTGATCAATTTTGCTCAACCACCTGACCACGTTACAGTCCTGACTGTCAGGATCGAAAGGGTCAAGAATGTCGCCGCCTGCCCTTGCCCTTGACCCCATACAGCCCAAACTGCAAGCGGAGTCCGCCCTATCGCTACAAGCATGCTCTACTACCGCCTGACGAACGCTCTCACCTGATTTATCGCCTTTTCTGATTCTGATGCCCTTGATACCGCCAGTATCAACGGTCGCCCTTTGTTTCGTCGCCTTTACCATTTCGGCCGCCTTTTGCTTCGCCGCCCTTGCCATTTCGGCCGCCACAATCTGCTGGCTACTAGTTGCCAAACCGCCTTTCAACACCTTATGTACCATGGAGGCTGTTTCGTCTTCCATCGCCGAATCGCCTTCGCCCATTGACGTTACGTAGTATTATAACGTCAATGCCTTCGCCCCTTCGCCGTGGTCACCGTCGCTTAATTCCAACTCGTAATCGAGCTCTAACTCGTCACTTCTGCCTTCCTCCATAGGAAATCACTTGAAAAACGCCTTTTAAACACCAATGCCAATAAACACAGTTAAAATACGCCACAATTTTTACAATAATCACTAATTAATTAGCACACACTTGTTTATTATTATCGTCAATATCTGAAAAATGGCCAAATGTCAATCCACTGTCAAGGATAGCAACAAACGCCCGCCTTTTGTTATGAGTTTTTGTGATATCGCCACTCACAAAAAAGAAGAAGTTGCCACTGCGATTTAACTCGCCGAAATCGCGTATTTGACCGTTCTCCACAACAAATAACACAATACGTAGGTCATCCCGACTTCTGATCTGTAAACGATTAATTTTTGGTAACACGTTTTATTTCGCCAATATTATACAGCCACTAATATTTCCGCCTTACACCTTAAAACTTCGCCAGTATAGTCATCATAATTACATAACGCCATGAGTCGACTCTGCTGTCGTACAATAACTATATCTACGCCTTATTTCTAATTCCTATATATACTCCGTATTATATAACTACTGCTGCGCCATTCGTTTTCCAGGGTTGTCACGTCCTCGCCTATTTGAACGTTGCACGTCGCCTCTCCAAAATTTGCTTGTTACAATTTAAACTTTACAACATATAATAAATGTCCTGCATGCAGACTTCAGTGCTTTGAGTAGGAATGATCACAAAATGGCGGCATAACCAGTCACTGTCACCATCTCCAAATACCTCACCGGTTCAGGAAACCCCCTGCCGTCCTGGCATGCTCCAGAATGAGATATAATGGAAACTTTGTAGGAATCGTCCACCACTTACCGACGCCTCCCGATCACGCACCAAGACGCTGGACCCCCTTCTTAACCCCCGCCGCCAACAGACGTGCCACTTACAGGACGGCTTGCGAGCGCGACGCGTGTTGTCTCTTCAAAGGTCACGACGGAAGTCCTCCGGGTGTTGATAAATTGGTTCCCAGTAGGTAGGAAATAAAAGGGTAGTTTCAAACATCTGTTAATAATATGTAAATCGGTTCCAAAACCAAAAAAGCTCGTCGATAAATTGGTTCTCCAAATAGATTTTAGGCACGTATCTAATAAGTTAGAAATATATTGGGGATGTGAAGGTATTGAAATTTTAGTTTGCATTTTTGCTCTATGACTTTCACTTACTTGTGTATACTTTGGGTTAGTTTGGATTAGTTTCTTTTCACTGTACTGGTACCTATCTATTAAAGATTAAAATTATAAATGTTATTATTTTGTATTATATTACTTTGTATTTTTAATGTAAAACACTATGTTGTACTTTGTAAAATAAACAGATTTATAAAAACGCGGGAACCAATTTACAGCTAAAGGATCAGGTAAACTAAAAATGTTGGGAACCAATTTACATAATTGTTTTCACCCTTCTTAATTTGGGAACCAATTTACGTGTACCCAGTCCTCCGTATCATTTGCCGAAAAGATTTTGCAACAATTATTTGTCTGAGTCATAAAATTTATGACTATGCACTCAGCCGACTAGCAGCGGCCGGCCGGGCGCCACACAGTTGATCGTCTATATGAAGACACAGGGACATAGTAATATTTTACAAAATATTCGTATTTACACTGATGATTTAAATAAAAACATGTTTTTCTTCAAACGTCAGTAAATCCGTCAATACTCGACTGTGTAGGCGGCCGTGAAGTTTCATTTTTCCTCCGCCGGAGCTTTACTTTTCACTTTTCCGCCGGCGGAGGTAAAAGTGTTATCATAGCAACATAGATACAAACAAACAACAAAGCAAGCGTCAACAACTCAAGAATTATTAAACTAAAATTTGTATTTATCACTCAATTTGTGCACTGCATTTCTAAAAATCACTAATTTAGGAACAAATTGGTTATTATTTAATCGTACTTACTCAATAACTGCTTATCAATACGGAATTAAAACGCAATCGGAGACGCAATTTTAAAAAAATAATTATTGTTGACATTGTCCACTGACAGCTTTATGTTACATTACTATAGCAACGACCTGTGCCTATTCACCGACACCGGTCTCAGCCGCCTTGCTAACCAACTTATCTTTGATAATAATTATTATTATTACTATTAAAAAGAGATATTTTTGCATTGATTTGTCGACATTTGAAGAAAAAACAGCATATTTTATGTGGAGGAAAAGTTACTTTTCATGGCTTGCTCTCTATTACCAGCCTCACTCCGTTCGGCTGTTAAACACGAGCGCGCCATGAAAAGTATCACTTTTCCTCCATATAAAATAATATACTATTTCTTTCAAGAAAACAAGATTTATATTTATTTGACATATAACGGTAAATGAAGTTAAAAACTTTAAAGCCCAATTCTTCACGTTAATGAATGATTCTAAAGGTTTATTTAAAGGAAACTTAAATATAAAATATGTGATTGACTATGATTTTCTGCGAATCGAAGTTTTTTTCCATATTACAGTGTTGCATAATATACAGGGTGTTTTATTTTATCAAATGTACTTTTTCGTGGACCATATAGTTTAAATATTATTTAAACCTCTAATGAACAGCATAAAAACGTTAACAGTGGGTAATAAGTAATTTAGATCCGGAAATATTGCTAACATAAAATACTTGATAATAATAATACTTAGAGCACAAATTAATTTTTATAGGCACATTCAAAATATTCCCCAGTGATGCTGTGCGCCAGAAAAAGGAGTTCTTGTAAAGCGATGTTCTAGGTATTTCCAGTTGTACAACGAACGGGTGCGCTCTTGCCGTCTGTCGTGACTGTCTAACAGGCGTTGCTGGGAGCGGGATGATGCGGGCGAAATCCTGGAAACATCTGTAAAACAGGGAGATCTAGGCTACATGTCTGCGGTGTTCCAGACTATCCAAATTCCGGGTCAACTCCGGAACGCCAACGAGACGCACAACCCTCTTCTGAATGGAATCCAGCAGCTTGCCGTGTATACAATTTTTTTGTTGCGAAATAGTGCACCAAGCTTCTGCGAGGCTGATTTTGCGATGTTAGCAAAATGAAGGAATGTGGATGAAGGAATGGTCGATCCTGCCATAATGATGTCAGGGCCCGCTGTATTGGCTTTCTTGGTAGACGTGGCTGCTTGGGTTTTTGCTGCACTGAACTGGACCAAATTCCTGTCGCCCCAAGTTCGAACTTTCTGCAGATCTTGATTAAGTCTGAATCGCTGATAAAGGTTTTTCCGATCTAAATTGGGAGATAAGGGCACTGTCGTCTGCAAAACTGTAAATAGGATTCTTCGTTCCGGTCAGCAGGTCAATAATATAGGTGAGGAACAGAGTTGGTGAAAGCATTGCGCCCTTAGACACTCCCGCGTTAATTGTGAATGTGTCTTAAGATGTGTATATCATCTGCAACGTGCAAAGATCGGTTCTTAAGGAAACTGGCAAGCCAGCTGCAGAGAGACGCTGGCTGCCCGAAGGACTGCAGTTTGTTGAGCAATCCGTCATGCCAAATTCTGTCGAATGCCTTCGAAATATCCAACGCAATCGCTCGAGATTCTCCGTAGTTCTCAATTGCCCTAGTCCATATGTCGATCTCTGTTTGCGGAAGCCGAATTGTTTATCGCTCACAGGTCGACAAGATTTTAGTAACACAAAGCAAATCTTTATTTTTAAAATAGCCTTTGGTATATGGACCAATATCTTTTCTCTGTTCCACCAGGCTAAAATAATTCTTTCTGTATGGCACTGCTTTTCTCCAGTAGTCATCCGTTATGTGTTCTAAGGCTTTCTTCCAAACTTCTTCTATCTAATGAGAATTTGGACCATGGCCAACATTCTTTTCATAAAATGACTTTGCTCCTGCCCAAATAAGTTCGATTGCATTGAATTGACAATGGTGGTAATCGAAAAACCTCATGTCCGTGTTCACGCAACATTTCATCAACGACGTATATTTTTTGTGTTTGGATACTTTTGGCTTTAACCAGCAGTTCGGTCTTTAATAAATCGGGTGATGGATTCTAATTTTCCTTGATCAACCATTGAAATATTTGTTCTTTTCTCCATGATGAATTTTGGTGTTTATTTAAGGTTCTAGAATGTTAAGACGCGTTGTCAAGGACAATTGCCGAGGGTTAATCCAAATTCGGTATAAGTTTTTCCCTGGTACATTTTTCAAAAAGCTCACAGTCCATGTTGTCGTGATAGTCAGCACTCTTGGATTTGGAGGAAAAAATTAAACTTGCTCCTTTTATAAAATCGGTATTTGAGCCAGCATGTAATATGATAAATCTTTTTCCGGATCCACAACCTTTTTTTCGTTTTACTGACTTTATCGAATCGTCTTGCCATGATTTAGACCCGCCCCCATTTGAAAATACCCAAGTTTCATCCATAAAAACATCTTTTCTAAATTTTGAATGATGGTTTTTCGCATATTTAAAAAAAAAATTAACCCGTTCACTTGCGGGAGTTCGCACAAATATCGTTTGCAGTCCTTTTTGTAACGAAACCCTAAATGTTTTATGAGCTCGCCCAATGATCTGAGCCCTATATCCAGAATTTATTTTTCCCTTAAAGCATCCCTTAAATCTGGCAACGTTATATATTTTTCGATGCATACAGATCGTATATAACATTTCTTACATTCATTTTTACACACTCCCCTATGGTCTCGGTCTTCTTTTTTCTTGTATGCCGTTGTTTTTCTTCACTGGTAATCCTCTACGATTTTCCTGCACAATCCTCTGTATAGATCTTATACTAAGTTTCAGTGCTTTGGCGACTTTTGCTTGAATGGCCTTGGGGTTTATTATATTGTCGGTATCAGTAGCCTCGCTTTCTTAATTTTTGAAATAACTAAGCAGATTAAGAACCATTTCTTCACTTGACGATGCAAGAAACCTGCAAATGGATTCCTCTTCGCCATAATCGCGATATTTTTTTAAGTTCACTGGCAGATTTGTCAAAAATGTTAACCTTTCTGGGAATTTAATATTAGGTTTCTTCTAGCAGCGATTTCAAACGGTACAAAGCCATCCGCAGGTTGCGCATAGCATTATAAGCGACACATATCGCTATGCGCAAACTCCGGATATTGAAAATTGAAATAGGGATTGGTCAAAAGTATTTGGGTATCACGTAGTACCAGCAGTTTTATCCAATCACGATTTGTTATCTGATAAGAAACGAGTTTTGGCAACTACCTATTCAAGTCATGTGACTTGCGGAAAGCCTAATTAACATTTTTCAAAATTCTGAAATTTTATATGTCTGTTTCTTTTCCAAACAATAAGGGTGAATAAGTCTATCGTGTTTATAATACGGCTGTGTTTATAATGCTATTTTAACATGAATTTGAGAAAAATAACTCTTCGCCTATCTTATACATTGGCTCTTATGAGAAAATCGCAAATATTTATATGAATGAATGAGATCCGTAGTTGGTATTGACTAATAAATTAATGTTGAAAACTGAAGTAGAAAATCCTACCAAAAAACTTAGTTGGTGCTCATAAAATTATCGACGGATTAAAAATCTAGCGTAAGCTATTTTTAGAAGAGTAAGAGTACCAATCATAACGTGAAATACATGTTATCGTATCTCTCCAAATAAATTTAGGAAAAATAAAGATAATTCTTGAAAATTCCAGTGTTCCAAAATGTTCAGAAGCTAATGAAATTTTATCGACTTTCTCACTGCCCCACATTTGGTTTTCTAGCCGCTAAACTTTGCTCTAGTTTAACTAATTTTGAATATTTTATTGTTTTCAAATCACCATGAATGTCGCTGGAATGTAGAACTCTAAATAAACTTATAATTGAAAATAAATTTCATACATTATACAAGTCATACGCTTACTTAAATATATCTTATTTTGTTTCAGGCAGCACTCCTTATGGAATGTACCAAAAACTGATTGAATACTACAAAGCTGGAAAACTGTCTTTCAAATATGTTATAACTTTCAATATGGATGAATATGTAAGAAATATTATGATGAATATATTATTACGCTCATGGTCCCCGTTAGGGCATTGGTGAGCAGCATGCAATTCTTGCGCTCCTGGTTTAGAGCAATGGTTGTTACATATAGGTACCTATACCTATTATTAACTAGATACTATAAAAATAACAAAATAAAAACGACTTAACTTTTAAACACAATGAATAACTTATAAAATAAAAACGAACTAAAAATTAAATTACAAAAATCCTCAAAATTAACATTTCTGTGTCATACTTGTTTTTCTACTTATTCATTTAATACGTTTTATGTTAGGTAATTATGTAAATGTAATTTAATGCCCTAAATGTACAGTTAATACATTAGACCATTTGGTCAGTGACCTACCAACTGCTTTAAAATAATAATAATAAATGACTATTGTAACAACCAAAATTAAGTAATAAAAATGTCGAAGTGTAAGCAAGCTTCCTCGCTTAACATGGGAAAAAGTTGCCATTAATACTTCCAAAATATCTGATCTAATACACATTCAATATTCATATTCATAATATGTGTTATGAATTTAAACATTAAATAAAGATCACAAAAGATGAACATTGATACTAAAAACTCAAAATTGGCCGAGAAATGAAACGGTGCATTATATGGCACTCAACGAGCATTGTGTGTGCGAAGATGTAGATTGACACGTTTCCTGAATAGCTGTAGGTCGTAATTAGGGACTATAGGTTGTAATTATGATGAATATTGTTACGTTTTTCCGTGGGTTCTGGAGGAAATTAGAACTTTTACTCTATTAAAATTATACGCGCCTTATTCTTTATCACTTTATACAATTAAACACACTAGACTATTCTTTTAACTAGAACTATTAGATCTTTATAATTGAGAACTCAATGATTAACTGACTGCAACTTGCGTTCTGCCCGCTATTTATATACAATCTAACATGTATCGCGAATACTCCGGACGAAGCGAGGCCTCTCCATATTATTCTCGACTAGGGCTGCACGCATCGGGAGAATTCCACGGTTCCTGAGTCTTCGCCGCCGGCGATGACTCATACGAATTAACGTAGACGCGACCAGGCTAGATCTATAGTGTAGCACAAAGACATTCGGATGGTTACTAGCCGTGACAATATAACGGCTGTCAACAACCCCCTCTTTCTGTGTGATTTGTGATATAGTTTTAATTTGATTTTAATTTCAATGTTCAACCTATGTGGTGTCCAAGAGTTCGATTGTTTGACTCGACTATGTTGGTTCCTGACAAAGAAGCACTGATGATGGCCTAGGGCCGAAAGCGCTTTGCAATTTATTATTATTAAAGATTTTGCAGGAAATACAAAGTTTCAATTCAATAAAATAAATTTGCCTGGTAAATCCCGAAACATTACTGCCGATGCTTCTCGATTCAAATGTTGATAAACCCTCTCCATAAGACTAAAAATGACATAATGGATCAATTTTCGAGTGCCAAATTGGTCCGATGCTATGATAAGATAATTATATAATCTCTTGCGGAGATTCCAGCATCTCCACAGGATTTCTTGTTGATGTGTAAATATCTTACGCGGTGGTATGAGGGTAAATCTCGGCAAATGGGACGGAAATGTGCAAGCGGATGGGGACGGAATGACCGAAATGTGCAAGCGACTGTGACATCATAATAATGCGCAGTGAATATTTGTTAATGTCGATATAGGGTATGTTTAAACATCAGTGTCTCAAGTACTAGCAGACTCGCTAATTTTTTTTTGCAATATTAGCATTCCTAACCTCGTGCGTTTAAGAAAGAAAAAAGGCAGACGCGACCCCGGCGCAGAAAAATCTCCCATATAGGAGATAGGATTAACAGCTCAGGATAATTTGCGAGTTAAACCTTCTCCGACAAGACAGTAAACATCATTCAGTGTATCAGAGCTAATGCTGATGCCACCACTGTGGTGTCCCGGCCTCTTGTTCCAGTCATTAACAATAGACCAACTCTCAAAACTCTGTTCTTATAACGCATTCTTTTGCAGTCTTATTAATGAGCCTACGATGCACACATCACTAGTATAAATAAAGTATCCATGATTACAGAACTTCCTTATATGATTGAGTGAGCCAAGATTTGCTGCTAGTACCTTTAAGCCTTTAGTAAGTCAAAGCTTTCATTTTCTGGATTTAGACTTAAACAGTGGCGGCTCCTGGGTTTAAGTGGGAGGACGCAGGGGTAGGCATGCAACAGCCCGGAAAATTGTCGGGGTGCTACGCCCAATTTTCGCCTAAAAGTAAAAAAAAAAACAAAAAGGTCGTGCGGCCCCTTGTGACCAATATATTTATATTTACGAATAAGAAATCCCATCGTCCTCCTCCAGGCTGGAGAACACCAAAGTACAAAGTCTGGAGCTGATCACTAGGGAGTGACCCAACAAACCCTATTTTTACCCCTGTCAGACTAGGGACCACCAAAGGAAATAGTCTGGGGCCGATGCATCCAGTAGAAGCGGCCCTAGGTGGTAGATGCATACGCCTACTCGCATCGTCCGGTGAAAGACCACCCCACCAGAACTGGGAGGCGCTAAGTGGTTTTCCCGAATCACGTTCCGTTTCCGCGCTGGTGGTTCCGGGTTCCACAGTAGGAATATAATAATATGGACATGATGGTGCTTCCAGGATCAAAATATTCCGGAGGTAAACTCCCCGGCCATTCGGATCTCCGGGCGCTGGGTGGCCCTGGGAGCCCTTCATTCCGCATTTCACAGACAGCAAAGATACCGAACCAATTTAGAATTGATTTCTGCAACATAAGAGGCCTAAATACAAACATACATTCGGTACACCGACGTCTACAGGCAAATTGACCACACATACTAGCCCTTACAGAAACACAAGTATGTTCTACAACAACAACAGTGAACTCCTTATCCTGGTTACGACTTACATACCCGATTTAGACATAAGTTCGGAATATGCCTTTTTGTCCGAAGCGACCTTTCATGCCACCGAGAGGAAACACTCGAACCGAACAACCTTGACGTCATGTGGCTCAAGTTCACCGCCAAGGGATTAACCAAGTTTATATGTTGTCTCTATCGCCCTCCGAGCGATAGAGCCTACCAAAGCTTTTTTTCAACACTAGCTACCACTTTTGACTCAATACAGGTTGATCACCCCAGTTCAGATATAATCGTTCTGGGAGACTTCAATGCCCACAACACCAACTGGCTCAAACATCACAACAAGACCGACAACGAAGGTAGAGAGGCTGAAGCATTCGCCATCAGCTGCGGGCTTACTCAAATTGTAGACGAACCAACTCGAATCTCAGAGAGGGGCGAATTCGCCGCCCTCCTGGATCTTTTTCTAACCACCAATCCTGACCAGTACACAGTTACAGTTGGTCCGCCATTAGGTACTTCCGACCACAAACTTATTACAACGGTTTGTGAATTGCCACTCATACAGAAGGATCCACCATTGCCTCGCAAAATCTGGCATTACAATTCTGCAAACTGGGACGATCTGAGGGAGTTCTATCTGGATTTTCCTTGGCTCGACGTCTGCTTTGGCTTTGACGACCCGTCAGTCTGCTGCGAAAAGATCACGCAAGTAATCTCCTCAGGAATGGAAGCATACATCCCAAATTCCATCAAGTTACCATCAAAAGGAAAGCCCTGGTTCGACAAAAGATGCGAAAGAGCTGTGGGTAGGAAACAGCAAGCCTACAAGTACTGGCAGCAAAATCAGACCGCTGAAAATCGCAATTATTTTGTCGAAGCGAGAAACGAATGCAAGCGTGTTATCGATGAAACTAAGAACAAACACAATCAAAGGATCAGGAATAAACTTTTACAATGCCCCAGTGGCTCCAGGAATTTCTGGTCGGTAGCAAAGGCAGTAAGTAACAACTTTACAAAAACGTCTCTCCCACCTTTGACGGACGAACGTGGCATCACGGCGACTACAGCCAGGGAAAAAGCAAACATGCTCGCCAAAATGTTTTCTTCGCACTCTACCTTAGACGTCCCCCAAGGCAAGACTCTCCCCACCTTATCGAACATCAACACTACCATGGCAGAAGTCAAATTTCATCACCGTGATATTCGTAAAATCCTTAAAAATCTAGATACGCAAAAGGCATCAGGACCGGATGGAATACCTGCCATCGTGCTAAAGAACTGCGCCAACGAACTAACACCCGTTTTTTCCAGGCTTTTTTCTCTGTCTTACGGAAAAGGGATTTACCCATCTTCTTGGAAAGTCGCTCGAGTGCAACCTGTTCCAAAAAAGGGCAAGAAAACCACGCCCTTAAACTATCGTCCAATTGCCTTGCTTCCAATAATCTCCAAAGTCATGGAACGTGTAGTCAATCAGCAACTGCTCAAGTACCTCGAGAACAACAAAATAATCAGCGATAATCAATACGGCTTTCGCAGGGAGAGATCGACGGGAGATATATTGGCCTATGTCACCCATATATGGAGTAGGGCAATTGAGAACTACGGACAGGCTCGAGCGATTGCGTTGGATATTTCAAAGGCATTCGACAGAGTTTGGCATGACGGACTGCTCAGCAAACTACCGTCATTCGGACTGCCAGCCTCTCTCTGCAGCTGGCTTGCCAGTTTCCTTAAGAGCCGATCTCTGCACGTTGCAGTCGATGGACACATCTCGGACACATTCACCATCAACGC
>JAEQML010062890.1:0-23788 GCA_016904865.1 Pissodes strobi | reverse complement strand
TTTTTTTCTTGACAACATGGTTACCATAGCAACCAATTAATAATATGTATATCACTAATAAAAGATATGGTATGGTACTTAGGATTGTTTATGAAGCCTAATTTGATACTAAAAAATTGGTTGCTATGGTAACCAAAAAAAGTAAAAAATCATTATAATTCGTCAATCGTACGACTTAGAGATTTGATATTTGGTATTTAGGTAAAGATAAGAAAAATTTAACGATTGACTTTGACAAGTCGGTTATCATGGCAACCAATTAGAAAACTATCACTGTAAAATTAGACTAGCGATTGGTAACTCTAATTATAAGGGCTTTCTAATTATAGGCCACGATACGGATAGGAGCGGGGCAATAATGTGTGACCGAAGGTCACACAAACGAGGCCCGAAGGGCCTCGCGCGTGCCGCAGGCACGAGTGGCCACGCCACTTGTTTCATAAGTATGGTTAACCAAAAGTTTCAAGTTGGGGTGAATATGAACATATGAGCAAATTGTCAACATGTAGATTGATCTGATGCTCAAAATTTCTTCATTAAAAAGCAGTTGTGAAGGGTATAATCGATTTTTTTTATACATTTTACGAATATATTTTTGTGTTATATTTAATTTATAGAGGCTGTTATTATAAAGTCCACCCCACACCAAAATCCCATATCTTATAATTGATTCTACAAAGGCTTTATACATTATAATAAGAGTTTTTTTACTCAAGAATTAAGTATCTCAATAAGTAAAATTTAGGAACAAGTTTGTGAACTCTGTTAGAGACATAGTCAATATGGGGTTGCCATTTAAGAAACTTATCAATCACAATTCCAAGGTATTTTGTAGACGAAGTCTCTTCTTCAATACAATGATCATCAACAATAATGTTACTATATTGTGGTCTATTTGCGCTAGTAAGGGAAAAAGCTATGTAGTGTGTCTTTTTTCAGGTTTAGCGTTAATTTAAAAGTTTGAAGCCAGTTTCTTATTTTTATCATACTGTTAGTAGTTTTACATTTAACATTTTCCCATGTATCTCCCGAGATTAGAAGGGTAGTGTCATCTGCATAAGAAATAGTTATCCCATTAACTTGTAATTTTAATAGAGAATTTATATATGTTATAAAAACACTGGTCCCAAAACCGTTCTCTGTGGAACTCCAATCTTTATAGTTTGCCCTTCACTTAAAACATCATTTATTTTGACCCTTTGAGTTCGTTCTGACAAATAACTGTCAAGCAAGCACAAAGCCTTTCCCCTCATTCCGCAATTCCCAAGCACTTCAAGAAGTCCGTTGTGAGGTACTGTGTCAAATGCTTTTGCTAAGTCAAGAAATACAGCCAAACATTTTTTATTTGAATTCAAATTATTGACAACTTCTGTCATTAATCTGTGCATGGCGTCCATGGTACTGTACCCCTCAAGAAATCCAAACTGGTTTGGAGATAAGATTTTATTTAATTTTAGAAAAATGACTAATCTGACCTTTATACATTTTTCAAGAAGCTTTCCAAAGTTACTAATAAGGCTAATGGGTCGATAATTAATTATATTAGTTTTGGAGCCTGATTTGTGAATTGGTGTTATAATCGAAGTTTTAAATTCACATGGTGTATTTCCAGTTTCAAATATTAGGTTAAATAATATATAAAAGGGGGTCAATAATTTTTAAATGAGTCTGTTGTTAGCCTTTATACCATCATAGCCCGGAGAACTGACATTTTTTAAAGTTGATATATAGTTAATTAACTCACTTTTGGTTATGGGGTTTAAAAAAATAGAGTTTGCCAGAGGTGGTCCTAAGTTGTATTTTTCCTGAGGTGTTGGAATGGTCTTTTCCATTTCTATCCCCACATAAATGTAATAATCATTGCAAAAATTTGCTATTTCGTAAGGATTATTAAAACTTTGGTCATCCTTATTGTTTATATTCAAAAAGGTATTGTTATTTTTATTGTTTTCATAAGTTGCATCTTTAATTACATTATAGAGGTTTTTTATATCATTCTTATTATTTTAAATTTGTCTTATAATATTAATATTTTTGCCTACATATCTATCAGTTTGTTTATAGTATTTCTATACTCTTTATATTCTTTTTCTAATTGATGGTTAAAGTTTTTCAATAGTTTTTCTTCATTCTATCTCTAGTCTTAATTGAAGAAATAATGCCGTTACTAATCTAGCTTTTAATTTTTTTCTATTTTTATATTTAACGGTATATTTTTTTGTGGTTTCTGATAATAATTGCGTATAATTTACTAAAAAATATTTGTTGCCGTTTCAGAGTTATTAGCCTTCACTACAATCGTTCAATCAAAATTTTACAAAAGTTGTTTAAATTTAGGAATGTTTAGCTTAGTTTTAGCGGCGTTCGATGTTTGTATCCTTCGCTACGCTGTTGAAAAGTGCAAAAATTTGTTTTTTGTGATTTAGAAATTGTATCTTGTTGTAGTTTATTGAAACAGTTATCAGATATGAATTGGTGGTCGTGAAATCGGGTGTTTTTCGAACATATTTACCCAAATTCCGATAGTGACATTCCAAGCATTCCATGCCGGGTCCATGTGAATCCGTTTAACAACTCAAGGCACGAAATACAGTGTTGCCAAGATGTTTAAAACGTCAGGGACATGTCCAACTTGTAAAGACAACTTCATTGTAAACAGTAAAACTATACAGTGTGCATGTTGTGAGAAAGTTTTTCACAACATGTGTGTTAAAACGAAGGATACTCTCAGCAAGGCTGTGAATGACTGTAGGAGCGTCATGTGGTTTTGTGATGACTGCCTGGAAATAGTGTCTCAGAATTTGAGGATTGTAGGTAAAATTGATCAAATTGAACAGAATATCAATTCCGTTGCAAAGGCTGTGAGCGACCTGAAGTGTGAACAACAGTATCTGGATCAAGTAAGGCAGCCTCAACCCCAACGCAGGAGTTATTCAAGAGTAGCAAAGGAGGGAATTGTTGTGGTAAAGCCAACCAAGGCATGTCAAAGCGAAGAAACTAAAAGAATTATCAAACAACAAATAAATCCTGCAGAGTTAGGCATAGGCATAAGTGGTATGAAGGAATCCCGTGAGGGTGCAGTTATCATTCAATGTAGGGATAGTCTGGAAGCTAAGAAGCTAAAGGAAAACCTGGAGCCTAAAATAGGACAAAACTTTCTTACGACAGTTCCTTCGAGGGGAAATCCACTTATAAAAATCGTGGGCATTGAGGAGCAGTGCGAAGAGCAGTCACTAATAGAAAAATTGATGCAACAAAACTCAGAAGTAATTGCGAAAGACAGCAATTTAAAGTTGATAGTCTCGAAGAAAATGCTAAAAACTTATTTTGCTATAGTGAAGTGTGATCCTGAGACTTTTCGACGTTTAATGGAGGTGGGAAATGGTAGGCTGTATCTTGGATGCAGGGTGTGTAAATGCTATGAATACATAAAGCTGGTTCGATGTTATAATTGCAGTCAATATAACCATATCTCCAAAGAATGTAAAGAGAGAAAATCATGTGGAAAGTGTGGAAGTTATGAACATGATGCAAAAATGTGTGATGCGGAGAAATTAAGTTGCATAAATTGTAAGCTGGCTAACGTAAAGCACAATCTGAATTATGATGTAGAGCATGGTGCATACGATTACAACTGTCCTAGTTTTCTGTGGAGGCAGAGTAGGGAGAGACCCAAGATCCAGTACAGTGATAGAGAAATATAGCAATTGGAACATGAAGACTATGTCAATAAAAAGGAAAATTGCTCTCAAATAATTTTACATCAAAATATACAATCTCTCCAAAACAAAACCTTAGAGATTGAGTGTTTCTTGGAAACGATGGTCACTAAACCCCATGTGCTGCTTTTTAGTGAACACTGGATGGAGGAGGACAATGCAACATATGTGAAGATAAGTGGATATAACCTGATATCTTTGTATGCCAGACGAGAGATGAAGCATGGAGGTGTATGTATCTACTGCAGAGCCGATACATCTTACAGGGACGTTACGCCCATCGGGCGCATGAGCATTGAGGGTATCATCGAGTGTACTGCTGTCTGCGATGAGGGTCTGGAAGTGCTCGTGTTGTGCTTATATCGCAGAGGAGTAGGAGAATATAAAGTTTTCATGAGCCGTATCGAAGAGATACTTGAGTATATATTCTGTAAGTACTCCAGATACAAAGTAATTATTGCGGGTGACTTTAATGTGAATTTTTTAGAACGGAACGACAATCGAGTAAAACAAATTTTAGATCTGTTTAATGTATTTAATCTTGAGCAAGGTGTATTTAAGCCTACACGAGAATGTGCGCTGTCGGCCACTTTAATAGATAATGTATTTTGTAATTTTGAGACGTTTACTTGCTATGTTTATAATACCGCATTGTCGGATCATCATTCGCAGATTGTTTATGTCCATGGACCTTCTGATAAACGTAGTCTAACTGTAAAATATGTGTACAGGAGAGTTTTCTCAAGAAGTAAAATCACATCCTTCAAACACGAGATTTCTAGAGTAGATTGGTCGGATGTGTATAGCTCTGATACTGTGAATGGTGCATACTGTGCTTTTCTGTCTTTGATTACAGATATTTTCAACATAATATTTCCAATAAAGAAATGCATTGAAAGAGGGAAACAAAATTTCTGGATAACTGCTGGTATAGTATAGTATAGAAATCATGTAAAACAAAGAGGGTCCTATATTTTAAGAGAACAAGAGGTTTAATTTCTAATCAATACTTTAACAAATATTGTACAATTCTTAAAAATGTCATAAGGGAAGCGAAAAAAATATCAAATACTCAATACATAAAAAAATCTGACAATAAAGTTAAGGCTACGTGGAGAATAGTGAAAAAAATCACAGCGAATAATAAAATTAATGATACAGTGCTTGACAGTTTTGGTAAAAAGCACTCTGATCCTCACAAGATTGTTAATAGTTTAAATAAATATTTTATAAATGCTTGCCCTACTGTTGAGATAGATTTGAATTATTTGTTTCCCATGAAACCTGTTGTGGAATCTGTTTTTCTGTCGCCGGTAGATTCCCACGAAATTTTTAAAATTATAAAATCTCTTAAAAACAAAAAATCTGTAGGGGACGATAACCTACCTGTAGAATTAATTAAACAAAGTGCCGAGTCAATTTGTGATCCTCTAACACACATAATAAATTTGTGTTTTGAAACCGGTGTTTATCCGGATCTTTTAAAAAATGCGCTAGTGAAAGCAGTTTTCAAAAAGGGGGAGGTGGACCAGGAGTCAAATTATAGACCCATTTCCCTTCTTTCTAATATTGGCAAAATTTTTGAAGGGAGAATATATGCTAGACTGATATACTTCTTGGAGAGGGGTGCTAAAATCTCTGATAGACAGAATGGTTTTAGGAAGCGTAAGTCTACCATAAGGGCTATCTATCAGGCAATCGATAATGTATTGACTTCGCTGAATAACAAAAATATTACCATGGCAATGTGTATGGACCTGTCAAAGGCTTTTGACAGTGTCAATCATGATATTCTTTGCACAAAACTGGAAAGCTATGGAATACGTGGAAATGCCTATCAACTGATAAAATCATATTTAAAGAATCGCACGCAGCAAGTTGTCGAGTGTGACGCTTATGGTAGACTTATTGCATCAGATAGAATCTCGATCACCAGGGGTGTCCCTCAGGGATCTATCCTCGGTCCTTTACTGTATATTATTTATACTAACGAATTGGCTGATGTAACGGACGAGTATACGGTTTTGTATGCGGATGACACTACCCTTATATTTAGTACTGTGGATTGTGATGCTTTATTAACAAATGTATATAAGGCATGCGAGGCTCTCGACAGCTACTTTACAGCCTCGGGTCTGCTTCTCAATATGCCGAAGACACAATGTGTTGTTTTTGAAAAAAATAAAGGAGACGGTACTCAGATTTACTTACAATAACACAAGTATAATTTCTACAGATCAGGTCTCATTTCTGGGTGTTTTGATTGACAGAAGACTGGACTGGAGAGGGCATGTCGAGAGTGTCGCAAAAAGTATCTCCAAATATTGTTACGCGTTGAGAGTAATTGCGAATGAAGTGAACACAGAGGCATCAATATCTGCATATATTCAGCATTTATTCAGTCGAGAGTTAGATATGGCTTGATTTTCTGGGGCAATTCTGTTGATGTCGGGCGAATCCTGATTCTTCAAAAGAGATGCTTAAGGTATATTTATGGAATGAAAACACGGGATACCTGTAGGGTCGTTTTTGTCAGTCAAGGGATTTTAACGGTGGTTAGTATGTACGTACTTGATTCCTTTATGTTTGTGTATTCAAACGGTGATCTGTTTGCGGAGTTTCAACGATTGCATGATCATGAGATTAGGTTCAGAACAAATCTTTTGCCTGCGAAAAACAATTTTGCATATATCCAAAGAAACGTTGTGTACTGTGCTATAAAAATATTTAACTGTTTTCCAAAATCTGTTAGAGAGTTACCAAAGGTCACTGCCAAAAATATTGTAAAACACTATTTAATTAAAAAGGCATTCTATTCCCTTGGGGAATTTTTTAATGATAAAGATAGGTTAGAACTGAGTACTCATATAAAATCGCGCTGCTAAAGATACTAATATGTTATAATATGTGTATGCATAGATAAATATAAGGCGGATGTATGTTAGTCTGTAAGCATTGGGTACCTATTTTTTAAACATGTTTTTTTTGTCATGTAAGTTTATGTAGACATTTTACGTAATTTTTGTGTATTTTGTTAGTTGTAAACGATATACGTATATCTTTATATATAAATGTTTTGCTCTTTTCTATTTTTTTTTTGTAAATTGTATTGAACAATGTTCCATGCCTCATTGGCTATTGCACTGTAACTTTTTTACTGTGTTTTTATTTTTTGGAACAAATAAATGATTATCTATCTATCTATCTATCTACTTTCTAGTGGCGATATTAGATTATCTTTAGATATTTTTTTCTCACTTACCAGAAGCACAATGGGGCTATGGTCTGTTATGTCTTCTTCAATAACATAAGAGTCAAAACAAATATTATTAGACTTTAATTTTGTATTTATAAATAAATAGTCCAGGCATGTTTCGGACAAAGATCTCGTGACTGAATTATTAATGTATGACTGAAAGCCAAGTGTGTTTATTATAGAGAGATCATTTGCAACGTGATTATAATTTTTTTCTAACATGTTAATATTTACATCTCCAATAAACATTTCAATATTTGAAAAGGCCAACGTTTCAAAATAAATGTAGATATCATTCATAAAATCTGTTTTTGAGATAGGTGGTGGTTTATATATTACTGTTACTGTTAAGCTAAAAGTTATGCTGCCTTGTTCAAAATGTATGTGACTAAGAGTTTCCCGTGAATTTTGCAGTTGAGTGAAAGAAAAACTAACATTTATATGATTTTTAACCATAGTTATTGTACCGACATTTTTGTTGTAATTGGCTTTATTAAAGAATATTTGATAATTAGGTATGTTACAGTTTTTTATTGAGTCACTTTGAAAGGTTTCAGTGAGCACAATGATATCAATATAATGTAATTTATATATTTTTATAAAAGTAAGTAAGCTATCAATATTTTTTTTAGACTTTTAATGTTAAAATGTATTAGACTAAAAAAGCATCTTTTACTATTTTTAATGAGCTCCAAACCCCTCTGGTCCACCATTTTACCTTGAAGATTATTTTCTTCACTTATTTGTTCCAATATGTCATCCTGATCGTTGAATACCATTTATTTATGAGTTGGAGTCAGTTTTGTTTTGTAAAAGTCTTAGATGGTATTTTAACGATGGACAATCTGGGTCAAGGGCCGAGTGATCCGTGCTTAACTGTAGAATATAGTTACCGTTGGCTATTTTGCAGTTTACACACTTTTTTCCTGCACAATTTCCGCAAACCTCCGTCTTGGTACAGTTGGAGCTTTTGTGACGAAAACCCTGACATTTATAACAGCGAGATACTGTCAGGTCCTCATGTACTGGTAGGCGTTCCCAGTCAATGTAAACCTTTCCATAGGTTAGCATCCTGTTAAATAGGCTTCCCGAACATTCGGCATAAATTGTAGAGTTCGGTTTTATTCTTTATTCGTCTAATGTAAGTTACTTTTAGTGGTCTGCTGTATTAATCCATTTGTTCTGCTTGCGAATTTTTTCTTCAAAATTCTCAATTGATTCATCTCCTGAATAACCCGCAATTTTTATTCTGGGTAAATTTTTGTTTGGAAGCTCAATTTTGTAGTAATCCTTTAGTTTTCTTTCGGCTTCTTCCTTAATTAGTTTCATGTCTTGTTCTGTGTCACATGTTATCACTATGTTTCCTTGTTTAGTTTTCTCAGGTTTTTTATCCCAAGATTCAACTTTGCTGGACTAATTGAATTCTGGGTTTCCCTCCTACTCTTCTGCGTGTTTTGTGTTACTTTAGGTTTAATAACGATCGTAGGTAGGTTTGATTTAAATGTTCCTTTGTTTTCTGCTTCTGGGCTATTCTGAAGTACAGTTGCGTAAGGCTTCAACGGCAAAGATGTTTTCATCTCATTCTTTATTGCATCTATATCTCTTTTCATTTCTTCCATTAGCTTTTGCCATATGAGGCATTCTGGCAATAAACATCTTACACTCCTCACAGATCAATAATAAGACCCTTTTTTGAAGAGGCATGCACCTCACTTCGGACGAATTCGGATGAATTCCATTCAAACAGGAATCACATTTAAAATAATCTTCAGAGCAGTTTTGTTTAAATTTTACAACTTGTTATCACTAAAGTCATTGTTCGCCATACCTATGTGTTTATATTTATTTGGTTATTATTTACATATTTCGCCCGGCATCGACCGAGAAAAACGTACTTTTTTTGTTCACGGCTGGTGTTTAGGAATGCGATTCCTTTGTTGCACTGTTTATATCGGGCTTATAATAATACGCAGCACTTGGGGTCTCACTAGTTAGGTGATCTAAGCAAAGCTTGACTGTGTCTCTTTTAAACTTCTTGTAATGAAACTGAAAACTTATCTCCTTTTGGTATTAAATTATTGAAATCTTACCTTTTTGAACGATCACAAATAGTTGAGAGTAATGGTGTAAGCTCTGAGTTTCTTAAAGTTAAATACGGTGTTCCGTAGGGAACAGTCCTGAGGCCGTTGCTGTTATTGGTATATATAAATGACCTGGTGGGTAGTGACCCAAGTGCCGATTTCATTCTTTTTACGGATGACACGACCGTTATTAAAAGAGCAAGGGAAATTGACAAATTGCACGAGGATCTTGGTGAGACGCAGTCAAGGATTGCAGACTGGTTTACCGCTAACCAACTTTGTTTAAATGAATCTAAATATCAACAATTATTTATTTCAACTCGCAAAATTAACGTTAACAACTCCAATGATCCGGTTAGCTTTTCGGGAATGAAAATAGGCTCTGAACTGCTATGGCATGCCCATATCGATCAAACTATGCTTTAAAGTAGCGTCAGGTGTATTTGCACTTCGGAATCTTACACGATGTGTTTCCCCTAGAGTTGTATATTTTGCTTGCGTCCAGTCCATGTTTTCTTATGGAATTTTGGTTTTGGTATGGACCGTGTTTTTTCTCTACAAAGAAGGGCGATCAGAAAAGTTGATGATCTGGAATATAGAGCTGACTGTAAGGACGCATTTATTAAACTTAAAATATTAACTATTCCGTGTATATATATTTTTCATTGCCTTCTGCATGTGAAAATCTTCAGCAACACCTATGAGACCCACGAAGATATACATTTATATCCAACTAGAAATAACTTTAATATATACACTGATTTCCATAGAATGCATTGCATGAAAACTGGTATATCATTTCATGAGCTTATACTTTTTAATAAGTGAGTGAAGATTGGTGGCTGGGTGCATGTATGAATCATACCAAATGAAACACTTTGTATTCCATGCAAAATTTAATCCAAAAGGACTTCCTATAAAAGCATAACAGAGCGCTTTCGGCCTAAGCCATCATCAGTGTTACCTGAAAAGTAAGTAGAAGAACCACCCATTAGCAGAAGAAAATGACTGCTGTGAGGACTTTAAGAATGAAATGAAAAAATGACAATGTTATATCAAGATTCAGAGAGTGTTTAAAGCTTAAAAGGCATAAAATAGGTGTGTAATTAAAAAATGGTGTTTTTTTGTAATTTTTTGGGTAATTTTTTTAGAGACAAAGGAAAATGGTAGAGGTTCTTACACTTACTTGAACCTGAAGAACATATCGACGAAGAGTAAACAAACAACACCAACAAACAATGGTCAAATCACAATTAAAAAGTCAAAAGTCACATTTTAAAAAGGTAACATAATTTTAAAAGGACAATGACCAACCACGCTTTTCGTGGAACGACAAAATGTGTCGTCGAAGTTGACAGTCATGTCAAGCAAACTCTGAAGCCACAGGAAGTGGACCGCAAAAAAATTTTTAGCGGTAAATTTAAATCTTAAAAATAAATGTTAAATTAGTACAGACAGTTATTCAGAATACAAATGAAGCAACTAACATTAGAAAGGAAGTCTGGAGAACAGACTGGCTGACACTAAGCTAGTTGAGGCCAAAAGATATGTTAAATAAAAATGTTATATAAATAATTTCTAGAGCATAAATGATGACCCAAGAAAGTCATTGTATTAAATAAAGAGGGTGCTTACTTGACTGAGTAGAAGAATATTTGGAAGGAAAACTAAAGTCAAAATTTTAGTTTTTTTTTGTTTTTTTTTATATAATTATAAAAAACAACTGTATTAAAGGCAGAAATCAGCTCGACCCAATCTACGAGACCCCCCCCCCCCCCCCTTTGTTTGGGTGCTATAATTTTTATTTGAAATAAAAATTTGTTAGGGTATTTATAATTAGTAGATATGGGCAAGACTGACTCCACCCAAAATGAGCTGTGAAGAGATAAAATAAATGAAGTACTCTTAGTGGATAGCTATTACAGAAAATAAAAAAAGAACAAACTCAGCAAGTAAGAAGTATGCAAGTAAAAACAAAGGAACCTTAGTTAAGAAGTCTCCTGTGCAGAGGAATGTATGATCTATTTAGATTAACCTGAGTATTCAGGCAATGGTTGTTCTGAGACAGCTCGCTGTTGATCTCGATATCCTCCAAAAAGTCCAGTCTGTTGAAATTTTTTGACGAAATACTATGTAAGATTTTTGAGTTGGAATGAGGGCTAAAACTATGGTTGTAATTACGTAAATGTTCTCCAAAAGACGAGTTATTCCTGTTTAAATGTTCGCTGATGCGGACTCTTAATGGCCTGCAAGTTCTGCCAATGTAGGTGCTCTCACACGAATTGCATGACAATTTATAGATTCCACTTTTCTAGAGGGTATCAATTTTATCTTTCGTATTATTTAGAAATGTTTGTAATTGATTCTTATTTTTAAAGGAGACAAAAGAATTATTGACAAATTGGCGGATTGTGTTAGAAATCTTTTCATTAGTTTGAACATTAAAAAAGGGACCGAGTAGTATTTTTTAGATGTATTGTCCAACAAGTCGTGAGAGAGTTCCCTTCGCAATTTCTTGAGTTTAGTTTTAGTTATCAAATTATCAACAAGACTGGGGTCAAATTGGTTATTGAAGGCGATCTGCTTGATTATGTTCACTTCATTGTTATATTCTCTATTAGACAGAGGTACATTGAGTAGCCTGTTAACGTAGCAATGAAAAGCTGCCATTTTATGCTGCCACGGATGGTGGGATAAATAAGAAATAGTATGAACAGTCTGGGTAGGCTTCCTGTAAATAGCAAAATCAAGGCCAACCATACTTCGGCGAACAGTGATGTCCAGAAAATTGAGTTTTTTATTAGACTCGAGTTCAGTCGTAAAGTTGATGTTTGGATGAATGACATTTAGCTTATCCAAAAGGGCATTGGCTCCTTGAACTTCACAGTTCAGAAAACAAAGACAATGATCCACATAGCGGAACCAATGAAGGATTTCACTATTGTTAGGAGTAACTATGTGTACATTCTCCAAGTTATTCATAAGAAAAGGTGAAAGACAGCTGCCCATTGCTAGGCCGTCAGGTTGTTTATAATATTTATCATTAAATTGAAAAAAATCTTGAGACAAACAGAGGTGGAGGAGAGATAATATATTAATTTTTTGTTCATCGTTAACGTTACATGAAGCCAGAAGGTCACCAACAAGTACTGCCTCTGTTTTTGGCACCGTAGTGAAAAGGTTGGGCACATCAAACGAGACCATAATATAATTTTGTGGAAGTGTTAAATTTTTAAGTTTATTAATTAAAGAGATTGAATTACCTACCGAGTATGTAGGAGTGAACTTGGTGATATCCTTAATTAAGTTGTATGTAAACTGTGCTAGGAAGTAAACAGGAGTGTTGATGAAACTTACCACAGGTCTGATAGGTGTGCCTATTTTATGAGTCTCGTAGATTGGGTCGAGCTGATTTCTGCCTTTAATACGGTTGTTTTTTATAATAATATAAAAAAACAAAAAAAAATAAAAAAAAATTCTTGACTTTAGTTTTCCTTCCAAATATTCTTCTACTCAGTCAAGTAAGCACCCTCTTTATTTAATACAATGACTTTCTTGGGTCATCATTTATGCTCTAGAAATTATTTATATAACATTTTTATTTAACATATCTTTTGGCCTCAACTAGCTGAGTGTCAGCCAGTCTGTTCTCCAGACTTCCTTTCTAATGTTAGTTGCTTCATTTGTATTCTAAATAACTGTCTGTACTAATTTAACATTTATTTTTAAGATTTAAATTTACCGCTAAAATTTTTTTTGCGGTCCACTTCCTGTGATTTCAGAGTTTGCTCGACATGACTGTCAACTTCGACGACACATTTTGTCGTTCCACGAAAAGCGTGGTTGGGCATTGTCCTTTTAAAATTATGTCACCTTTTTAAAATGTGACTTTTGACTTTTTAATTGTGATTTGACCATTGTTTGTTCGTGTCGTTTGTTTACTCTTCGTCGATATGTTCTTCAGGTCCAATGACAAGTAAGTGTAAGAACCTCTACCATTTTCCTTTGTCTCTAAAACAATTACCCAAAAAATTACAAAAAAAAAACATTTTTAAATTACACACCTATTTTATGCCTTTTAAGCTTTAAACACTCTCTGAATCTTGATATAACATTGTCATTTTTTCATTTTTTCATTTCATTCTTAAAGTGCTCACAGCAGCCATTTTCTTCTGCTAATGGGTGGTTCTTCTACTTACTTTTCAGGTAACACTGATGATGGCTTAGGCCGAAAGCGCTCTGTTATGCTTTTATGAGAAGTCCTTTTGGATTAAATTTTGGAATACAAAGTGTTTCATTTGGTTCTAATAAGTTACCACATTGTACAAGATCATTGACACAAAAATAATTTAAAACAAGAATAAAAAATTATCTAACACCAAGAGTACTTAAATAACAATTTCTATGATCAGGTCTAATATACTTATAGGATCTTAGTTCCACATAGTTATCTTTACTTGTTCACATTTATTACTGTTAGATTCCATTTTTGACTTGTGTAAACTTTGTTTTAACACCAAT
Source organism: Pissodes strobi (assembly GCA_016904865.1). Lineage (NCBI taxonomy): Eukaryota > Metazoa > Arthropoda > Insecta > Coleoptera > Curculionidae > Pissodes > Pissodes strobi. Next base: position 10,211 of record JAEQML010062890.1, on the reverse strand, counting down.
TAATTTCTTTGTCTTTGTCTTTATCATTGTGGAGAGATGGACTAGCATATTCAATCCCAGATTCAACATACGAGCAGTACAATACTTTAAAACCATGTATGTCATCAAAGTCCTTTTAACTTCGTTTAATAAAACTTAATAGCTTAATAGCTTTGTTCCTGATAAAGTTTATGATAATCAAACCTAAATTTAATATTGACCTTTTCCAATACTTCATTATTAAAGTCTTTACGAAGTCAATTGAAAAAGTTGGGACTCTTAATAATTTGTAATTACTTTATGTAGGCGCTCGCCGACAACTTGAGAACAGACGTGCCGACATGAAATTAAGAGTCCCTACTTTTCCAATTGACTTCGTAAAGACTATAATAACATAGGTAAACATACAATTATTCTTCATTTTAGATACTCTTCAAATTTTATATTTTTCCACATTAGCCAAGCTTCATTCAGAAATAATATCCAAGTCTGCACCCTTAAGCAGTCGTCTTGATGGTCAATAATTTTACAAATCTTCATGTCATCCGCATAAAGTATGCACCTACAGTATTGGAATTGACTTGTTATTCTGTTAATAAAGACATTAAACAAGATAGTTTCTGCGGGACGCTTGAAGTGGCAGAAATCTCCCCTGTTTTTTTATTTTAACAACACCAGCAAGGGTTAAAAGAATTTTCTTAATTATAATTAACTTATCCGAAACATTTTTTAGTAGTACATATTTAATATTTCTAGGGGATGAAGCTGACAATGGTTTAGATGAGCAACCTGCTTTTAATAAAGATAACAATAATATTAAAGTTGATCTAGATTTGTAAATATCTACCTTTGATTTTAATAATCATAAATTGTTTGCAAAGTGAATTATTCTAAATTTTAGATATTATCCAATTTTTTCCACTTGTGATAAAAATGTTGTGTGGTAAAATGTGTGATATGCTCTTTTTTTGTTTTTTTCATTGATATTAGTAAACTTGTTTAAGTTAACCAAATGGCAATGACAGTGTCTAGTAGCAGTAGAATATCATAAACATATAATTACATTGATTCTCTGGAAGTTAATTTATATTATTTTATAGAACATCCAATGAAACGAAATGTAATGATGCCTATTTGATTCATGAGGAAATTGATATTAAAAGTGAAGATGAAGAGGATGTGTCAGAATTCAAGTAAGAAATATGATATTAAGATATTCATTCGTAAGTTTTATGCATTGTGGGTTTTGTTATTTCTAATTAGACCAAATGTAACATATTTCAGCAAATAATAGGCTATAACGTGCATAATGCGGGGCTTCATCGAATTTGTATTATCCAATACGTCCACACTAGAACCGTTTTGGCTCAAGCATTTGGCTTGAGCAGAATTGAATCTAAAGATGAATGCCCCTACGCTTTCCGCCATATGCATCTTCTCTAAGTATTCCTTAAGCAAAAAGCAAAATTCTAATTTTTTCTTTAATTTACTATTTTCATTAAAAAGTATGCAGTACTTTTTAAATAATGGACAGTTTTATGCACGTTGATGAAATATGCAAGTTTTTTAGTTCGCATTGTCTATCTCTCAGGGCTAAAGGTAAAGTTTCGGAGTCTACAGGAACAGGTGGTCGGTGCGCTGCTACACAATCTGCCGGTAGTTTTGTCCGCTAGAGGCGAATCTAATGGCATAGTTATATATTGTTGACATAGCATTCTCAGACCATAATGCCCAAATATTGACCTTTAACTGTGGAGAGTTTTGTCGACCCGAATCTCCCCCTCTAAAAAGACACTTTAATTCAGAAAACCTTAATTACTTCTAATTTGGCCTATACAAATAAGTTAATTGTGTTATATTTTGGAATTACTAGCTGTAATTATATTGTCATTATACTAAGTTAGTTGTAAATTGTTACCATTATCCATTATGCTATTATATTCATTAATGGTACCTGATCGCTTTATGGTTATGAACCCGGCCAATGTATACCTGTAAAAATATATACCTGTCAAGAATGGCGTGCATTGATTTGCAAACATGGATTTATATTTATTCCAAGCAAGATAAAAGGTATTCTTGATTTAAGAGCGAAAACTATATTTTTAAATGTTCATGATTTCTTTGTGCATCAAGATCCCTTGGCTACTATGAGAAGTCTAGTTACCAAATGTTCGAATGTTACGGGAGTTGGTGAAGCTACGATTTATAGAGTTTTGAAAGAGAGAAAAAGTGGAACAGTTTGTCAGCCGAAAATATCTACGGGGAAGAAGCCATCGGTTGTTGATGACTCTTCCAGAAGCATAATAAAGAGACATTTGCATGCCTTTTATTTGAGTAAGGAAATACCAAATCTTGATAAAGTTCAGAAAGTTGTAAATGAAGACGAAAACTTGCCGGTCATGGGAAGAAAGAAACTTTGGACTGCTTTAAAGGAAATGAAGTTCTCGTGGGAAAAGTTCAACCAGAAGTCTGTATTCATTGACAGAGAAGTTATCATTCTTTGGAGGAGGCAATATCTAAGGGACATTCGTAAATATCGCAGGGAAGGAAAACTATCTTTTGCTTAGATGAAACACGGTTTCGTACAGAATGGATTAGTACAATTTGAATCCAAATCGACCAAGGATTACCATGAAGAAATGACGGCTGATGTTTTTGAAGATTACTTTTCCGAAATGAGAGCTGAGGAGGTAGAAGAAGAAGAGTTCGCAATATCATCCACGGAAGAAGTAAAAAATAAAACAAAAAAGCTTAAAAATAGAAAAGTACCGAGTGTAGACAATATACCCAACGAGCTTCTAAAGTATGGTGGTAATGAACTCACAAGAAAACCAGCGCAACTCTTCAATGGAATATTAAGCTCACAAACAATCCCCGATGATTGGCATAAGAGCTTCACCATACCCATCTTCCAAAAGGGACAAAAAACCAACCCAGAGAACTACAGGGGTATAACTCTTCTATGTTCCACCATGAAATTATTCACCCGCCTTAGTAAAGATAACCTTGAGCGGCATATCGAAATCAAAGACGAACAGCGAGGATTTCGGAGAAATAGGTCTACAACTGACGCCCTATTTATCATACGCCAAACAAAAGGAATAGCAATAGAATTCGACACCCCCGCTTTTGCATATTTTATCGATTTAACAAAAGCATTTGGAAGACATTATCAACATCTTAACGAAAAAAACGAACTCCGGCAAGAATTATAAAGACAGTAGGTTGTCTAAACACAGGCAATTCAACCCGAATTAAAGTTGATCATAAAACAATGATATACCGATATCACAGGGTATAAGATAAGGGAATAGCTTTAGCCCATTTCTATTCAACCTGATTATGAACGAGATCTTTGAAAAGGTTAGTGGCTTAAGAATGGGGTATAGGATCAACAGAAGACCCATTAGCATAATTTGCTACGCCGATGACGCGACAATATTGACAGAAACGGAGGACAATCCGCAAAGACAACTTCACAGATTCAATCAGGTCAGCACACAATTTAATATGCAAATATCAATTTCCAAGACAAAATGTATGACATTTGCCTGGGAACCAACAAGATGTAAGCCGGTTAAAAAAATGAAATTGTCGAGCAAGTCACAATTTTTAAATACCTTCGAGCGGACATCTCTAGCTGCAACGAACCAATTAAAAATCTAAAATCCCATATCAACAAAGTCTCGTTAACATCAGGTTGTTTAAGAGGCGTCATATGGAACAACAAACATATGAGCATCAACAGTAAAGTTCGAATATACAAAACATACGTAAGACCAATAATCACCTATGGTATCCAGACCCGAGCAGACACAAACAAAACAAAATGTATGTTAAGAACGGCAGAGATGAAGACTATAAGGTCAATAGCGGGAAAGACACTACGGGATAGAGTGAGGAGCGCAACAATAAGAGAGAACTGCAAGGTGGAAGCTGTAATCAGATGGGGACGAAAGCGCAGAAGATACTGGCGGGACCACGTAGAAAAAATGGACCCCAAAAGGATAGCCAAGAATGTGCTAAATGGAAATTAGCTGGTAAAAGGCCAATCGGAAGACCACCAAAGAGATGGAAAGATAGTTGGACATTTGTATCACAGGAGAATCAACAACTCTGACCAGCCTTCGAAATAAACAGACCAAAAGGTCTTTACAAAGAATAAAAATAACATTACTCTCAGAAAACTCTGTCATAGTTATGGATAACGCTAGTTATCATTCGAGATTAGTAGACAAATTGGTAACCACTTCTTGGAGGAAAGAGGACATTATAGGTGGGTTGTCTCAAAAAGATATTTCATTCGAAAACGGAGTATTGGAAAAGGAGCTGGTAGAAATAATTAGGGAAAGCAAATCACAGTTTAAAAAATACATTACTGACGAAATGGCTAAAGCGCGTGGAATAAATGTGCTTCGGTTACCACCCTACCATTGTGAATTGAATCCCATCGAACTTATATGGCACAAATGAAAGGATTTGTAGCTCGTAACAACACAACTGGTCGGGATACACAAATTCTTTTATTATTGCTTAAAACCATAAAGAAGGGTGTGGTATTTTAATTAACCACTTTTAATGGACAGTATAACATAGGGTGGTGAGAGAAATTGAAACGTGTATTCGGTATTGATATAATTTAATAATGCAGGTGTAAATTGCATTTAAATATAATGGAGATAAACAAACAATGTTTTCTTTGTTAAATCGAAAAAATATATATACAATTATACAATTCTTAGACTAAAACTTTCAATCACTCATCATTCGTTCCACTATAAAACTAAAATTACAAAAGGTTTCTTAAATTTAAAAATGTCTACTGAAGCGTCTTGATTGTTTGATTTAGAAATTAGTTTTTATCTTTATTATTTTAAGACTTCGTCTTCAACTTAGTAACTTTCACACAGCATACCTTGTCCCTTCGACTGCTTTACCTGCCTTGCTTTACAGGAATTCGACCAGGAATGTCAGTCTGCCTTCCGCCATTTTATGTTCCAACGAGAACGGGGATGCTATCGTTTCTAACTTCGAAGAATTGCTTTTAAGAAGCACAAAGGAGGTCTTTGTCCAAACCTTGGACAAAGATAACTGAGGTGCACGAAATATTTTCTAATATTCGTGCATACAAGAGAAATTGGCCCAAAAAGGAACTTGACCTTTGGCCGGAGAACAGCACGTTTTACTGCTATTTAAGCGAACGTCTTAACTGAACTGAAATATGATCTTTCGGGAGGGACCATAACGCGGGAAAACTCGGCGTCGGTTTTTATCTGAGAGGGGGAACATCTTCTTTCTTTCTTTGACAGACTGCTGTTTACAAGACTGACGGAGACAAAAATGCATTAACTTGAAAACGATTACAAACGTTTTCCTTTACGTATGAAGAGTTGCTGAATTGTAACCTGTTATACTGACAGTACTTGGTTTACAGGTTCGAACTAAGGGATCGTCCGTCTAGGGTTGGACTAAGGGGTTTTGAAAAGCGTGACATTTGCTGATTTAGATGTACAAATTGGATTGTACCCGGGGTGAAATAAATCTATTTTGTGTTTAATTACGGCTCATTCATTCTACATACATACAGGGTGTTCTCACCAAACTATACGGTGAAAAACGATAGTTTCTACACGTGTTGGGGTGTTTCCCCAACAACAACGTTTAAACTAAAAGATATGCGAGAGCTTACGAATATATTGATCACAAATCTCTGCCGAAAACTGGACGAATGCCATAAACGTCATCAAAGAGGAGCAAAAAATGTGGGATCTTGACAATCTCTTCGAGGAGACAGTAGAAGAACCTCTGCTAATTTCAGTTGGAAATTCTGACGACTCTGACTTCAGTGAGGATGATTTATAATTAAATATTACGTACATATTTAGTTTTGATTATTGTAAATACTTGACATTAATACTTTTTCTAATTGAATTCAGTGGCGACTCGTGACGTGTTAAATAGGCAGTGCTGCTCAGGGTAGGCAAAATAAAAACATTTGTATATACTGGTGGCAAAATGCGCCGCAGGCGAAACGTTTTACAATTTTTAAGATCAAACGGCCTAAAATGATGAATTAGAAATTCTTCTTCTCCTTATGTACCATGTCCTTCCAGGACGTTGGTTACCAACAAAGCTAGACGTACTTTATCGACGGCAACTCTAAAACGTGTGCATGAGTTGATTTTGTACCAGTCACGTAGATTTTTCAGCCATGACGTTTTTCTCCGGCCTGGTCCCCGGCTGCCATCTATTTTGCCCTGAATGATGTTTTGTAGGAGCCGATATTTTGTTCCCCTCATTACATGGCCGAAATACTCTAATTTTCTCTTTTTTATAGTGGAGAGGATCTCAGTGGTCTTATTCAAGCGCTGTAATATTGTCGCGTTGGTGATTCTTTCAGTCCATGTGACTCTTAGCAATCTCCTGTAAGGCCCACATCTCGAAGGCTTCTAGAAATTCGCTCAGCAAAAATATTTCATTAAAAAAATAGGTTTTGTTACATACATTTTCGCTTTTTTTATACAATTAACAAAATCCTTGTCAAAACCTACTTTAAATATTTAATTATCCAAGTAGGGAGGGCGGCGGAGCCCTAGAGCCTTAGTTCATTGGCTTCCACTGTTTTAGCTGAATACCAAATAACGATACTAGGCGTGCCTTAGGTACAACCGTGAATCATGTGTACGTGTGCGAATCGCTCTGCTTTCATACTGTATTTTTCACTTCCAAACTTAGAATTATTTAGTGAAAACTTACATAGTTTTTACTGTTGGATTTTACGTTTGAGTGCGTTGTGTTTTCCGCGTTTTTATGCCTCAGTTGTCTGAAACAATCCACAAATTCCATGAGTGAAGGAATTTAAAAAGCAAAAAACGCAACGGCAATCTGATAAAGTATAAATATCATCTACAATATAGTGCGTTTCAACTGGAAGTGCTGTTGAATATCGTTAAATTCGGTGAATATAAAATCCATTTCACCTAGTGGTAACATAAACAAGTAGTCTGTGTCAAAATGAGCACAAAATTCAACATCAGGTGTTGTGCAAATAAAACCTATGTGTACTTATGCTGTGTGACTTGCTCACACTTATTTCATCCAAGTTGTCTGGCAAGAGACTTCAAGAATCATGTTAAGTTGAGTAACCAAAAATTATTCTGCTCAATTAATTGCAAGACAGCTTATGAGAATGATCAAAGGCCTAATCCTCTCTCCGATGAAGTTGAGAAATATGAAAAAGAGAACCATTTACTAAAGGTCCAGCTCAATAAAAAAACTGACCAGCTAGAAATTTTATGTGCAGAAAAAGATGAAATCATACAGGAATCGCAAGGAAAGGTTAATAAATCAACAACAGACTTTAACCAACTGCAAGTTTCATCAAAAAGGGAAAGGCGTAAAACACAGGAGTTCGAAGAGGACACACTTGATTTGGAGAAACAATTACAATTGGCATTAACAACCAAACAAGAGGAAGTTATCTCACTTCGTACAACAATAACAGAACTGAATCTTATAAAGAAAAACAAGCAACATTTGAGAAAGATTTGGAGGATCTCAATGAAATAAACAGAAATATGATTAAATCTATGAGGCTCCAGGAGCTAGATAATCATTCATATTCTAATGAAATATGCCTTTTAAAATCTCAATTGAATGAGCTCACCTCTATAAGGCCACATTGTGCACCATCCCCACCAGAAGTTCAAGTCATGACCCAAACTATTCTTGAAGAGAAGGCCCAGTCCAGAAAACTACCCATCCTGGGTGATCAAACCGTAAAAAATCTGGGCAAACAACTGCATAGATGCCTTGAAGGAAATATTGCAGTACAAACAATCACAAAACCTAATGCATCCTACATGCAGGTGTTGGAGAACCTTGGACCCTTAGTGACGGAATTAACAGGGAATGACTATGTTATTATAGGCTGTGGTTCTATTGATCTGTGTAATGGTAAATTTCCTAGAGTTAGGTACATCAACAACAGTATTAAATCTTGTTTACACACTAATATAATATTCCTGTCAAGTCCTATTTTAAATAATATGTTTTCACATAAGGTTGATTTATTCAATTATAAGTTTAGAAGATTTATAGATTGTGTGAACCATTTTGTTAAAAATAACGTGTCATTCATGGATATTTGTGATAACTCGGGCACCAAATTAAACAATCTTGAAATTTCTCAAGCCTTATCTAGTTTAATAAATGCATCAAAATGTAAAAATTCTAACTTAATCCACATTTCATGCACATCGCTACCAACTAATGAGGAAAAAACTTTACATGAAGAGCTTGAGGAGTTAATCGGGGAGGTGGCTATAAAGAATCATAATAACTTATCTATTCCCACAATCAATATCTCCAGTTGTGATAATTCTTTTTTAGGACTCACTGCCACAAACTAAGTACACTCTGTCATTACTACCATCCTTATCTAAAATTACAGAAAAATTACTCAAAAATAGAATGGTTAGATTCTTAGAGGCAAAGGGGGTTTTAAATGAATCTCAGTTTGGTTTTCAGTTAGCCAAAATTACAAATTTCCACTTGCTTGAAAAACTCTATCTAGATCTGATTGATGGTGATCAGGTTGCAGTGGTGTTTTGTGATTTGGCAAAAGCCTTCGATTGTGTGTCACATGAAATCCTATTGCAAAAACTAGAATTTTATGGTTTTCTAGGCTTTATACTAAAATGGATCAGATCCTTTTTATCTAACAGGTATCAAAGTGTGCGTTTTGCTGGTTGTGATTCAGGAGAGTTAAGTATTACTGAGGGTGTGCCACAGGGTTCTGTACTGGGTCCTCTTTTGTTTCTGGTATACATAAATGATCTACCATTAGTGCTGAAGCGAGGGAATGCACATCATTTGCGGATGACAGTACACTTCTTTGGAGTGGCAGGGACTCACAAGCTCTCAGCAGTGCGATAAACCAGGATTTAGCAAGTGTTAAAGAATGGTGTGATTGTAACAATTTGTCTTTTAATGTCTCAAAGACACATATTTTAAATTTTAGGTGTGACTTGGAAGATGTTTGTTTGGGTTCACAGCATGTTGATGTAACAAATTGTAATACATTTTTAGGATTGTTTATTGACGATAAACTAAAGTGTAATAATCACATTGAGCAGCTGTGTTCCAAATTGGCTTCAGGCTGTTTTGTCATTAGAACAGTTAAGAGCGAGCTAAATAAAACTATTGCTAAAATGTTTGCTTTGCCTTAATTGATTCTCACCTGACTTATGGAGTCCAGTAGCGTGCCGTATAGGGGGCCAGGGGGGGCGAATGCCCCCCCCCCCCCCGCCCTCTATCTAACCCGCCTCAGTCTCCTAATGCAAACTGCAAATGTCTCATCATTCGGCGCTCTCGAAATAGCTCGCCCCTCCCGCCCTTATACCCACGGCACGCTACTGATGGAGTCTGCTTCGGGGGGAATTCATCATTTTCTTTATTTAACTCTGTGTTTGTGTTGCAAGAAAGAGCATTACGATATCTGTGTGGGCTTAAGTTAGGGGATTCTTGTAGGCCATATTTTATAAAGGAAAAGAAAAAGATATTGACCCTATCTTCAATTTTTATTCTTGAAACAGCTTGCTTGATGTATAGGAAGTATTTCTCTATGATTCACTCGTATTAACTTAAATAATACCAGGTCATCTCTGAATATATATTTACCAATACCTACTTCTAGTTTAACACAAAATTCAATTTTTTACCGAAGTAAAAAAATATTTAACCATCTCCCCCAGTCCCTAAAAAAGATTGTAACATATAAACTCTTTCGAAAGGAAGTCAAAAAAATGTTGCTTCACAAGGCATTTTATACCATAAAGGAATACTTCTCAGAAAATTTTTAAACTTATTGACTTTGACACTTGACATCAAATTAATCAGGTTAGTCTTAGTTTAAGTTTGACAAATAATAGGGAAAATTTTTTGATCTGTGTTTTTTAATGTGTGTAATCCTTACTTTGTTGCAATGGTCTGTTCTGGAATGATAACTGTTTTAGTGTAATAGTGTTTAAGTTTTATCTGTGTTTGAGTTTAGTTTAAGGTTGATTCATTTTTGGTGTGGTTCGACGACTTACCGGGTAGTTCTGGGGTACCGGGATGTTTGCGTTCCTGGAATTGCCGGAATACTTATGTCCCCTGGATTCACCGCGATGCCGTGGTGGGAGCCGAGCCGCACCATGATGTTTTGATTTTTCAATTTATTTTGTTTT
>MU193414.1:6740-23788 GCA_016904865.1 Pissodes strobi | reverse complement strand
TTTATACCACAAAATATAGAATGTTTTATTGCTAAATACAGCATATAAAAAAAATAACTTATAAAGTGGTAAAATCAGACTGTTACACACCCGATAGGTGTGTTTTTGTGTCAGGGATTACAATTCAGTATTATCGCACTTCCTTCATTGTGGATATTGGGAATCATGAAATATTTTAATTCTTCGTGTCTGCATGCTCCACTGATTCAAATGGCCATATTAACTTCCATAAGAAGGAATTTCTCATGATCAACTTCTAGCAAACAAAATCTTACCAATATCCTAGACTTTGTTTGATTTGTATGACTCCAAGCTCCGCTTCAAAAAAGCAACCAAATAGATAGAGTTGTTTGCAAGAAAACTATGACTATGATAATTTAATGTCAAAACTATTAAACACTTCCTTTGAATTGTTTGGGTTTTCTCTCCAATTAGAGCCGCCGCGCCGGTTTGCTCTGGCTCCAGGGTGTAAACAGCACAAGTGCTAGTGAAGTGACCCTAACGAAGCTGCAAAAGTTGTCAAGAACGATCAAATCTAAAAATAAAAATGGTTAGTAAATACAATAAAACAGTAAAAAGCTCTTGCAGATTGTCAAGCTTTGAACTGACTTTGACAAGATGACAATTATAAGATTTTTGTTGAAATGATTAGTTAATTTTTAAGTATCCCTTATCAACTTAAGTTTTTAGCAAAGGTAACCAGGTGCTATTAAAGCTAACAGAAGTTGAAGCAACACATTCATCTTTATTTAATAAAATTAAAGCAGAGAAAACCCAAACAATTTTAAGGTAAAACATGAATCCTCCACAACAATATAGAACATATCTACTTCCTTCGAGTTGCTTGGAAAGTGGAACGAGCCGCCAAATTACAATGTGTTTAAAAATAAATTGGGAAATGTTTGATGGTTCATATGCGCCGCAAATATTACAGTAGATACCGTTTTTCTGTTCTGTTTATGCGAGTGGGATGGGCAAGTTGTTTATGTTAATAAAATTCTAAACATTAGTTTATCAAGTGTTTATTATGGATAATTAAGTAATGAAAAACGTAGTTTCTTTATTATCTAAATTTTAGTAAAAAGGCTTCTTCTGAGTAGTAGATTGTACTGTCGTCGTTGGTTTCCAGAGAAACAATTCACGGCTCTCTAATCTCATCTAGCATACCAATTAGTTCCCACATTCTTTCCTCTTCTTAAATTGCATGCTGTACAAATTACTCCACTTTTGATAATTGACTTGCGTTACCGCCTCTTGAAAAATACTTTCTTCGTCTTTCATATTTAAAGTGGTACTATACCTTGCCACAATACCTTTAAATTGATCCTTAATTAATTCTATTGGATTCAGTTTGTAATGATAGAGGGATCAGTAGTCAGTATCATTTATTCCAGTCTAATTACAAGCACGTCATCACCCACCATAACGAACGCTTTTAATATGAAAAAATGCCAGAGTTATATAGGAAGTCAGTAGGCCGTACCATTTATTACAGTCTAATTACAAGCACGTCATCACCCACCATAGTTTTATTATATATTACTATACTATTAAATAAGTCATGTTATTTCTATTACTATAGTCTTTGATAATTTCGAGATACATCATGTAATATAAAATATATGACATTTCTTTAACATCCCTTTTTTATTATATATATTTATTTAATTTAAGCACAAAACATAATTTGAAAAAAGCGCAATCTGTCGTACTCGTTATGGAAAATATGTAGATTCTGACTTATCATATTAAATAATAATTTGAAATTTAAATTATAGTGAATTTGACGATCAAGTGACGGCCGAGGTATTGTGTGATCTCGTAAAAACGTTCGACTGTGTAGGTCACTGGGCATTGTTGAATAAAGTCAACCTCTATGGCTTTAGAGGGAATTCCCTCAAGTAGTTTTGTTCCTATTTGTAAATAACAGGATTTCAGAACACTTACCAACTGAAAGTGGTGTGCCACAGAAGTCAATGCTTTAACCAGTTCTTTGGCCTTCTTTGCCAAATACACTGCTATCCTGTGGCCTTCTCATGCTGCCAAGATGTTGGGAGATATGGTTAATGCTGATTTGGCTCAGGTAAAGGAGTGATGTGACTACAACAGACTGTAATTTAACATAGAAAAGATTAATATATTATAATTTTAGTGCGATTTAAGTAATGTAGTTCCAAATAATGACCCAATGAACTATTAGTCATGTACTGGGTTTTTGGGACTGCAGATTGATGATAGATTCAAGTTCCTTGTGCTATCGAGGAATATTCTATCCGAGTGTTCTGCTCTTAGAACTCTTTCTCAACGCCTGAATTACGGCATCTTAAAAATGGCTTATATGAGGGAGAAATAAGTCTTACCCCAGATCTGCATTTTGGGTTAGAAAAAGTCTGTCATTCATAATTTTCTAGAAAACTGTATCGTAAAGCACAGACTGTGACGTGCGTATTTATCAATGAAACTGTGGTACAGAAAGTGGCTAGTCGGTAAACAAACATAGGCATAGCATTTTAATTCTGCGTAATATTTTTTCTCTCACCAAAACTCAAATCCAATTCGATTACGCAAAAACTAAAAATGGGAATAAATTAAATCTGGATATTGAAATATTGGGAAATTTGAAACCGACAATTTTCAAGTTTGGAAACGAATTTTTAAGCACATGATTTAAATTTGATTGTCTTGAGTAGGAATGCTATTTAAATGTATTGAAAAGTCTTTATTAATATTTTTTTTTATTAATTTTTTTGATATTAAATTATAAAATTTTAAAAGTCAATAAAGTTCCATCACCATACCTCCATTTTTTCTGTTCAGACTGATTGGATATCAAAACTGGTATGAAAAATCGGTATCGACAATTTCGAACACCAAAACTCTGGCACGCGCAGCCACAGAATTGATGTATGGAGTATGGAACGTATGGAAACCGGTTTAAATGACTAAAATAAATTGGAACTAACTGAAAGTAACCGAAAGTTGTTTGAATGACTAACCAAAGGTAACAAAAAACACCAAAACGGGCTAAAACGTATAGGAACAGATTAAAAATATGGAAGTAAGTTAAAACTAACCCAAATAAACTGAATTTTGCCGACTAACCAACACTAACCAAAAACATTAAAATTGGTCATAATTAAGGTATCGGACCCGATTCAAATGGTTAAAATAAGTTGGAACAAACTCAAAGTAACCGAAAGTTGATTGAATGGCTATAACCAAAATTAACTTAAAGAAGCAAAACGGGCTGAAACCTATCAGAAAACATTAAAAATGTTAAACTAAATTAAAACTAACCCAAATTAACCGAATTTTGCCGATTAACCAAAAGTAACCAAAAATGTTAAAATTGCTTAAGCGTACCGGCACCGGATCAAATGGCTAAAATATATTAAAACGAACTGATATTTATCGAACGTTGATTGAACGACTAACCCAAAACTAACCAAAAGCACTAAAAAGAGCTAAAACGTGTCGAAACAGATTAAAAATATTAAAATAAGTTGAAACTAACCCAAAATAACCGAATATTGGTGACTAGCTAAAATGGAACAAAGACATTTAAATTGGTTATAATAACGTACCGGAATAGGTTCTAAAATAAATTGGAACTAACTGAGAGTAACCGAAATTTGATTGAATGACTAACCAAAACTAACTAAAACACCAAAAACGGCCTAAACGTATTAGAACAGATTAAAAATGTTAAAGTAAGCTAAAACTGATACAAATTAATCGAATTTTAGCGACTAACTAAAACTAACCAAAAACATTAAAATTGTTTATAACGTACCGGATCAAATGACTAAAATATATTGAAACTAATTTAACTTTAACGAAAGTTGATTGAACGACTAACCAACACTATAACTAAAAGCGCCAAAAAGGGCTAAAACGTATCGGAACAGATTAAAAATATTATCACTAACCCAAACTAACCCAAACTAAAATTTAACCAAAACTTTTAAACTCGCATTTAAATTGGTTATAATAACGTGTCGGAACCAGTCCAAATTACTAAAATAAATTGGAACTTACTGAAAGTAATCGAAAGTTGATTGAATGACTAACCAAAATAAACCAAAAGTGAATAAATGCACCAAACGGGCTAAAAGATATCAGAACAGATTAAAACTAACCCAAATTAACCCAACTTTGTCGACTAACCAAAACTAACCAAAAACATTAAAATTGCATATAAGGTACCGTAAATGACTAATATATATTAAAACTAACTGAACTCTACCGGTAGTTGATTGAACGACCAACAAAAACTAATTAAAAGTAACCAAAAGCAGTTGGTGATAACGTACCGGAACCAGTTCAAATGACTAAAATAAATTGGAACTTACTGAAAGTAACCGAAAGTTGATTGAGTGACTAACTTAAAGTAACCAAAAGCACTAAAACGGGCTAAAACGTACCGGAATAGGTTACAAAAATTAAAGTAAGTTAAAACCAACCAAAACGAACCGAATTTTGAGGACTAACCAAAAATCTTAAATTTGATTATAACGTAGATATTGGAGTCGGTTCAAATGCCTAAAATAAATTTGAACTAACTGAAACTAACCTAACCGAAAGTTGTTTGAACGACTAACCGAAAATGACTAAAAATAACCAAATGAACCAAAACGGGCTAAAACGAATGGGAACAGGTTAAAAATATTACAATAATATTATAGCTAATTATATAATATGTATTTTCCTATCTACAAGTGGAGGGTAATTTTTTAGGTTTTCATATCTGCACCTTTCTTTATTTATTTATTTTTTAATTATGATAATCTTTAATATTAATCTTAAAAATGCATTTCTTTAATTAAAAATATTATAGACACTCGTAAATATCTAAAATATTTACTTTTTTAAACACTGCTTTTAAAAACTAATTGAATTATAACACAAATCACATTTTTGCTTTTTTATTCATCATTTCCAATGTTCTCCCCGTTGCATCTTTGCGAAGGACTGCGAATTTTTATTAATAAAAAATTAAATATATTGCAATGCACCATAATACTAAATCAAATCGTTCATTTAGGATAGTATATACATACTTTTATCGTAATAGATGTAAAATTGCTGTTTTTAGCATTTTAATTGCGTTTAAAATGTTCCAATAATTAAATGGAGTAGGACTACTGATTTCGCTGTTGAAAAATCAAAATAATAATCACAGCAATAAAAAAAACTCAAAAGAACAAAACAAAGCAAAGATAGAGATTAAGAAAATACTAGGCAAAATTATTTTGGAACATTTTTGACAAGTTTTTAAGTCCTGAAATTTCATTTTAAGTATACAACGCTCATTTAAACAATCTAGTTGAATAACTAATAAGTATACAAAAGGGTATTCATTTCTAAATAAGATAGCTTTTGTAAGTAAACTTCTAACTCTTGGTTTCTGAGAAGATTCAAGCTTTTTAAGTCTCATAATCTATCCTGATTTTAAAATAATTTGTTAACACTAATTTTATTAATTCGGTTCCATGGCAATTTAACGGGACATCTTCATATATATTGGTCCTCAAACCAGTCCAGTAAAAGTAGATGGCAAGGTTTTAAAAGCATTTATAAGCAAATATACCATTCAGTGTTTAGAAGTGTGTTTATAATGCGCGCACAAGCGACTGGACTGGACTCGTCATGCGGTAGGACTCGTGTAGACGAAAATATCAATTATGCTAGATTAGTTTCATTTTTGATTTGCAGATATAATAAACTTGTAAAGTCTTATTAGAAGCTAATTGTCATCTACTTGTACTTGAACTAGAAACACAAGCATTATTTTATTGCTTTGTATGGTCCTCGAGGGACGTCAATGAAATGGCATTTAATACTCACAGATGAAACAAAAGTATTGGAAAATTCCGACTTGTTTTCTTGCAAAGTCTACAATGATGAACCATGATAAAGTATTAGAACTGATTTGCCTCAAAAAGTCTTACAAAGCACCAAAGAACACCACACGATAGTAATAGATTCAAAACATGCCGCTTTACTACGACTACTACGATATGTTGTTATTCGGCCGGAATCGGCCGAAAGTAGACGAGACGTAGCCGAAGTAGCGGAGGCAGCCACGCGGCATTGCCACTTTTACTGGACTAGAAAGTCCTCGCATGCTTGACGACAATATTTAAAATTCTAAAGTAGGTAATTACGTATGTTTTCTTTGTTAACTAACGTAGATTTAAATTAGGTATTTATAGAATAACAAATGTAACATGGTTCAATAAATTTAATATAGTAAGTGCTTTTTACAAACAAAATATACCTACTTGAAAGTTAAATTCACTGATTAATAAGGAAATAAGGCAAACATGCTTTTGTACCACATTGTGTGTTACAATGCAAAAAGTAAATAAATGTATCTTTATTATTTTATTTTATCTAATGTTGTTCCAAATATTTATTCAATTTCTTGTTTGTTTTTTAGAAGAGAGCCCTAACATTCATGTACGAGCTAAGAATCGAGCAAACACGTAGGCCAGTCTTTTAAACGCCAGATCTTGATGTATTAAAGCTGCTGTTCTGCATTGGTTATTTGTTTGTTTATTTTTTATTTGTTATTAATATTTTTTTAATATATTTTTTCTATAGCCGGGATCTTGACTTTGGCATCTCTCTTCTTACTGGAGCTACAGTATTCAAAAAATTTACACGACGTACAAATCAAACGTCTCACAACCTCAAAACACGAGACAATACACTTATATACCTTTGCTAATATTAACATATTCACAAATAAAAAACTTTTTTGTATATATGGCAAAAATTCGAATGAAAATATGGGAACTAGGGAGAACTGCTTTAAAATTAGTGCATTCATGACGAATTAAACCGTTATTCTGTATTGGTTATTTATTTTTTATTTTTCATTTATTAATATATTTTTTTACTTATTGTTGTGTTGGGTATATGTTGCATACTTATCGCCTATATATGTATTTTTATTTTTATTTCTGACTTGCGCCGACTTTATTGACTTTATGTATTAACACTGACATTTTCTGGCGTGTTTCTTTTGAATAAGTTTATGTTCTGCGCTGTTTGTTTGCTTAATGGGGGGGGGGGGGGGCATTGAGGCGTAGCGGTGAACTATTATATATTGGCCTCTCACTTAATTTTTCCATTTCACATTTGGTCGGTATAAACAATTAATTTAAAACCATTTATGACAAAAGAGGGGATGGTAATTAATTTTTAATTGTCCACTTTAATTAGCGGATTGTATGAAGATAAGTTCATGGGATTTTATTCAAAGGGTGTGAATTGAAACAGATTAGGTATTATGTACTTTATTAATGCAGTATTTAATTTGCATTAAATATGATCAATAAATAAAAAGTTTTCCAACTACTTTCATGCATTCATGATTTCACACATAAAGCTAAATACTTTTGCATCATGTTAACTATTACTAAATCTCATGTCTAACAAAACTTTCCTTAGTTGAATTTAATACGAAACTCCTTTCTTTACTGAATTTAATCAAATTTTCTTCTATTTAAAGTAACTGCTTCTCCTTTCACACTCAAGACTGGTTACTTTGCATTTTCTGCAATTCTCTCAAATGAACTTCACCAGGTATATAGGACTTCAAAACTTCATTCGAATCTTGAGTACAGGAATAAATCTGTCTTACTTCTAACTACAAATTTTGCAACCGCCATTATATCTTCTTCAATCGGCCCGAACAACTGGAGAGACGCTACAACTTGTATGTCTTGAGAAAATGCGTAAAATCGCCCAAGAGTCCCTAATTCAGCTTTGGAAAAGGGAAACATCACTCGATATTTTATAAATATCTGCGCAGAAAATGAGAGAATGACTAAGTATCTTGGCGTCAAACAGAGCAGCGACAAGGGCTGATGTTCTTGGCGGCAAACTCAAGCAGCGCGGCGACACAGGCCGATGCTTCACGTGTCAATGCCTATAAGGCGCTTCTTCGACTTCAACCTTTAACTAAACTTAAATTTGTCCTACTGGCAGGCGGCAGGGAGAAAATAGCGCGAAATTGCACGGACGCGGATACGTTTGAGAGGGTAGAAAAATATTCTTTCTTTATTTGACACACTGCTAGTTACACATTGACGGAGACAAAAATATATTAAATTTAAACGTTTAAAAACGTTTTCCTTGACAAAAAGTGGCAAATAGTTATATTTTGCAGCGATTGTTTTATATAATGGGATCGACCATCCAGGTCGAATTAAGGAGTACCTGAAATGGCATGAAACATTAATGCCTAATCTTACTGTTTGCACTCATTAATCTTATAGACGTCTTTTCTGTACATTTCGAGCTTAATATTGAACCAGTTAAATCATTTTTGATTTAAAAAATATACCTTTGGTTGGTTACACTTTTCGATGATATCCTGGAAACATATATGTTTAAATAAAGGATCAATTTAGGATGGGTTACCCTGATCACTGTCCAGTTGGGTATTATTGCAAAGGTGGGGGGCACTTTTTTATTTCAATATCAGATACAGTAAAAAAAATCATTTCAATTTATTTAAGTACACACTTTATTCCTACATTAACGAGAAAATTAGTATTTTGCGAGCGATTTATTTTGACACTCCCCGCATATAGAAAACTAACTAACTCAACCTATGAGTTAGTTTCGGTTCTGAAACGACTTTGGAAGCAATAATAAGATATTATAAATATAAAAACAGTCGTTTGTATACAATTCCGGCACACACTTTGAGGAAGAAACTGTACACGAGGGAATAAGAGGCAAATTAAAACTTCACAAACATCATTTTTTTTCTTGATAATGTATGGATTGAATGTGAAACTATAAAGAAAGAGTAATTTTCTATGAAAATCAAATTTGAATTAAAAATACCCATTTTCGTTTGATGTAAAGAAATTGCGTTGACTTCAGGTAAAACTTTGAAGTTATATTTCCACTAAGTTGATTTGGAAAATTTTAAATCTGGTCACAAGTTGAGTATATTGGATTTAGGCCACCCGATATATGTTGAGATTTAAAATATTAGCAGGTGTTATTTTATGTTTTTTCATAATCCGTATCCGTTCAGTAGAATATCCTTTGCTGATTTCAAACGTACCAAGCTCAACATTTTTATAGTAAACTATAACCAAACAGTGTTTCTTTAAAAATCAATAAATACCTGCATATTGGATTTTTAGGGCAGTTTTTTGAATTTTGAATGTAAGGAACTTGATATATTTTACATCAGCAAACAGTAAAAAAAATCAAGTAAAATTAGATTTGGTGTTGTACATCTTTTGCATCTAATCTAATCATGGATACTTTCATAGAAATCCATCGATCGTTATCGCAGTTAAAATTTATTTATTTATCATTATTTGTCATGAAAGTAACATTCTAACCAGAATCTGTACATTAAAGCAATCTAAAATGGCCGGGAATGTTATAATTGTCAGCATCCCTTCATACGTTTTTTTATCAGATGCCTACAAACACTTGCTTGTAATGAAAATCGAAAATACCAGAATTTTTGAAATACCGAGCAGTTCAACTTCGGGAACTTGGTGCATATCGATCAAACGTTTTTATTGTCTCTACAGTAACGATTTAGATTCGTATTCCAGAGTAAAGAAGCAGGTAAAACGGTATCGGATTACACATGAAACACTTCAAGATAATAAAAGAACTTGTTGACCTAACGACATTGTCCAGGGTAACAAAATAGCATAAATCACCCTTTAAAGGGATATTGTTAACACACCCTGGCCGGCCATGTAATAAGATCCAATGAATTTACAATTTACATTATATGTGCTAAATGTAGTATATCCTTGAAATGAGCAATACAATTTGCAGGCGACACGAGATAATAAACTGCTGTGCAATTCAAGCGGACCATGCGAGCTTAAAGATGTCGACCCTCGATTTCCATCATTTAAAAAAGACTTTGAGTATGAATGCGTGTAAGCCCCTTTCCAGTGCTCGTATTTCACTCATCTTGTGTATGCCGGAATTACTCCACGCCTATTTATGGTATTCCTGTGCCTCGTAGCATGACGCATCATTCTATCTCCCCCTGGCGCATCACCAGTTTTTTCGAAGCTTTATGCACCTTAAACTGTTAATAATCAAATATACCCAATTTTAAATTTTATTTACAATCTTCTAATGCTTCTGTGACTAATCTGAGAGTAAGATTCCCAACTCCGGATGTCGCTGGTGAATTATTGGAAACTTTAACTGTTTGTCAGGGGGATCTTATTTTCGAACGGAAACCCCCGAAGGGACCGGTGGAGATGTTTCAGTTGATTGAGTTGGAATCGGTGCTTAGAGGTCGGAAAGATTCTGCAACAGGTATGGATCTGGCGTTATATTCTATGAAAAAAATCCTTCCCGATAGGGCGAAGAAGTCCATGCTGGGCATCTATAATGATTGCTTAGACGGAGGTCATACTCCTGAGGAATGGAGAGATACTCTCATATGACCCTTGTTAAAACCTGACAAGGATAAAAACACAGCCTCGAACTATAGAGCTATAGCTCTCGTATCATGTCTGCTCAAAACCCTGGAAAGGATGACAAAACATCGTACTGAGTTGCAGTTGCAAAATAAAAACAAATTTCCCAAATTACAATTTGGGTATAGGTTCGGTAAAAAAAAATTAGAATGTCTCACATATCTTACATCTAGAATTCTTGTAGCTTTTTCTAAGGGTCAGATTACGGTTGGTGTATTTTAAGACATATCAGCGGCATACGTAAATATTTACAAACTATATGAAAAAATGTGCTCATTAGGTATCTTTCTAAGTTTGACGAATCTGGGATTCCATATAAAGTTTAATAAAAAATTGCTCATCAAGGGACAGGGTCCCAAATTATTGGTCCTAGAATTTTCAGTAAGGGTCTAAACCAGGGTTACCTATTATTATTTAATTATCCTTACTCGGGAATTGTATGACATTATACCAGACCAGATTTCTCTGATACAGTATGCAGACGATATGACTCTTATGTGTACAGGTAAGGACATACCCTCGGGTATTGATAGGATAAACGAATCTTTGGGAAAAATAAACCAGTGGTTCATAGATGCGATTTCTGGCCATCTTCTCGAAAGTCTAGGGCGGTCCTCTTCAGACCTGGGAAAAGTCATGTGCAACTTCCTTCAGTCATCTATGATAATAATCCCATGGGTACAGGAGACCAAGCATCTGGGCATGGCTCTGAGCTCAAATTTAAAGTGAAATAAACAAGTTCCAGATATTCAGATCTAAGCTAAGAAAGGTCTCAATGTCCTGCAGGCAATTTGTCGAGTATGGTGGGGTGCAGACTCAGTAATCCTCAAGTACATGTATTTCATTTGGGATACGCAGCGCGTTTGTTCAGTCCCATGACTCCCAAGTCAAAGTACTAAGGGAGAAAGCAGGCCAGTCTTCCGTTGATGGCCCTGAGAATCATGTGAGGTTGTATGAAATGTACTACAACTAACGTCTACTAAACTAAAGTCTGACGAGTGATGGGGAAATCTTGGAGAAGATTGACAGATTGGTGGCTGGGTTCACAAGGGTTTTTCCTGATGCTTCAAAGGATATTGAAACAGGTGTGTTGCCCAACAAAACATATAAGTTCCTTTCAAAGATTGCCGGATGAAGTTCAGGTTTGTGTGGCAGAAATTATTGCGATTAATAAAGCTTTACAACTATGTAAGAAACTCAAAAAGCGCAATTCAAAAACACACTGCTCAATAATTTCATTTAAATTAAGTTGTATTGCTCATGATACAAAAAAATTAATGAATCCCTAAACTTTAGGGTTATATTGGCTGGATACCCGGAGTCCATTCGAATATTTATGGCAATACAATGGCTCATAAACTGGAAAATGAGAATTCTAATTGTACCTCTAGAAATTAAGTTTGACAAAGAAGAACCATATCCTCTTATAAAAAGGAAAACACGAAGTGAGTGGAAGGCCTAGTGGAAATAATCTGCAAGGAAAAAAGGGGTATAATAGTATAAAAATATAACTTTCGTAGATAGAAGATGCATAACAACTATAATTCGCAGGAGATCAGGTAATTGTATTACTCTTGTTCACCCTTTTTTGACTGGGGCTATTGGAATCCCAGATTGTGAATGTAACACAGGAATCTCTGACCTTTTGCATGTATTATTTATGTGCCCTGTAGTGGACAAGGACTTGTACAAGTAAGTAATTAAAGTTAACGTGCCTAGTTCCATTTCAGTCAGATCTTTATCAAACATTTTTTATGGCATTGACACACACACTAAAGGGAGATCCTCAACGAGCGGTATGTGTGCGAAGATGTTGATTGACACGGTTCTTGAATATTTGTAGGTTGTAATTAGTGGGAAACAGATGTCCTGGAAGTGAGTTCCACAGTGATGCAGTGCGCCAGACAAAGGAGTTTTGGTAAAGCGATGTTCTAAGTGTTTCTAGTTGTACGACGAACTGGTGCGCTCCTGCCGTCTGTCGATACTGTCTGACCGGAGTTTCCAGGGGCGGGATTATGCGGGCCAAATCCTGGGAACATCTGCCGTGAAAGCATCTGTAAAACAGAGACATTTTGGCCACATGTCGGTGATGTTCCAGACTCTCCAGATTCCGGGTCAACTCCGGATCGCCGATGAGACGCACAGCCCTCTTCTGAATGGAATCCAGCAGCTTTAGGGTATGCTTTGGTGCGGCACCCCAGATATGTGAGCAATATTCTAAGCACGGTCTTATTTGCGCTTTGTACAGCAAGAGCAACTACTGCGGTGTATAGAGTTTTTTGTTGCGAAATAGCGCACCAAGCTTCTGGGAGGCTGATTTTGCGATGTTAGCAACATGGTCATGTCATGACATATTGCTGTTGACCGAGACACCCAGCAGCCCGAATGACGAGGATGAAGGAATGGTCGATCCTGCCATAATGATGTCACTGCCTGCTGTATTGGCCCTCTTAGTAAACGTTGCTGCTTGGGTCTTTGCTGCATTGAACTGGACCAAATTTCGGTCGCCCCAAGTTTGAACTTTCTCCAGGTCTTGATTAATTGCTGTAATCTGCTCCTGTCTGCGGTGATGAGTCTCAGTCGCTGGTAAGGGTTTTTCTGATCTAAAGTGGGAGACAAGGATACTGTCATCTGCAAAACTGTAAACAGGATTACTCGTTTCGATCAGCAGGTCATTAATATAGATGAGGAACAGAGTTGGTGAAAGTATTGCGCCCTGAGGCACGCTCGCGTTGATGGTGAATGTGTCCGAGATGTGTCCATCGACTGCAACGTGTAGGGATCGGTTCTTAAGGAAACTGGCCAGCCAGATGCAGAGAGAGGCGGGCAGTTCCAAGGACGGCAGTTTGTTGAGCAGTCCGTCATGCCAAACTCTGTCGAATGCCTTTGAAATATCCAACGCAATCGCTCGAGACTCTCCGTAGTTTTCAATTGCCCTACTCCATATATGAGTGACATAGGCCAATATATCTCCTGTCGATCTCTCTTTGCGAAAGCCGTATTGATTATCGCTGATTATTCTGCTGCTCTCGAGGTACTTGAGTAGTTGCTGATTGACTACACGTTCCATGACTTTGGAGATTATTGGAAGCAAGGCAATTGGGCGATAGTTTGGGGGCGTGGTTTTCTTGCCTTTTTTTGGAACCGGTTGTACTCGAGCGACTTTCCAAGAGGATGGGTAAATCCCTTTTTTGTAAGAAAGAGAAAAGAGGCTGGAAAAAACGGGTGTTAGTTCGTTGGCGAAGTTCTTTAGCACACGGATTCCGTCCGGTCCTGATGCCTTTTGCGTATCTAGTTCTTTAAGGATTTTGCGAATATCACGGTGAGAAAACTTGACTTCTGCCATGGTAGCGTTGATGTTAGGTATAGTGGGGAGTCTTGCCTTGAGGCACGTCTAAGGTAGAGTGCGATGAAAACAGTTTGGCGAGCATGTTTGCGTTTTCCTTGGCTGTAGTCGCCGTGATGCCACGTTCGTCCGTTAAAGGTGGGAGAGACGTTTTTGTAAAGTTGTTACTTACTGCCTTTGCTACCGACCCGAAATTCCTGGAGCCACTGGGGCATTGCAAAAGTTTATTCCTGATCCTTTGATTGTGTTTGTCCTTAGTTTCGTCGATCACACACTTGCACTCGTTTCTCGCTTCGATAAAATAATTGCGATATTCAGCGGTCTGATTTTGCTGCCAGTACTTATAGGCTTGCTCTTTCCTTCCTACAGCTCTTTCGCATCTTTTGTCGAACCAGTGCTTTCCTTTTGATGGTAACTTGATATAATTTGGGATGTATGCTTCAATTCCTGAGGAGATTACTTGCATGATCTCTTCGCAGCAGTCTGACGGGTCGTCAGTGGCAAAGCAGACGTCGAGCCAAGGAAAATCTAGGTAGAACTGCCTTAGATCGTCCCAGTTTGCAGAATTGTAATGCCAGATTTTGCGAGGCAATGGTGTATCCTTCTGTATGGGTGGCAATTCACAAACCGTTGTAATAAGTTTGTGGTCGGAGGTACCTAATGGCGGACCAACTGTAACCTTGTATTGGTCAGGATTGGTGGTCAGAAAAAGATCCAGGAGGGCGGCGAATTCGCCCCTCTCTGAGATTCGAGTTGGTTCGTCTACAAGTTGAGTAAGCCCGCAGCTGATGCAAATGCTTCAGCTTCTCTACCTTCGTTGTCGATCTTGTTGTGATGTTTGAGGCAGTTGGTGTTGTGGGCATTGAAGTCTCCCAGAACGATTATTTCTGAACTGGGGTGATCGACCTGTATTGAGTCAAAAGTGGTAGCTAGTGTTGAGAAATAGCTTTGGTAGGCTCTATCGCTCGGAGGGCGATAGAGACAACATATGAACTTGGTTAATCCCTTGACGGTGAACTTGAGCCACATAACGTCAAGGTTGTTCGGTTCGAGTGTTTCCTCGCGGTGACATGAAAGGTCGCTTCGGACAAAAAGGCATATTCTAGGATAGAGGTAGTTCACTGTTGTTGTTGTAGAACATACTTGTGTTTCTGCAAGGGCTAATATGTGTGGTCTATTTGCTTGCAGATGTTGGTGTACCGAATTTATGTTTTTATTTAGGCCTCTTATGTTGCAGAAATCTATTCTAAATTGGTTCGGTATATTTGCTGTCTGTGAAATGCGGAATGAAGGGCTAAAAAGAAAGTAATGACTTTTTTTGTCAATTTTTGGGACACTCTATAGAGTGAACGAATGGATTTCGATATCATTCGATAATGCCAAATTAAAGATTGATCCTTTCTGAACATTTCCTTTTTTTATTCACTCTGATACCTCGAATATTAAGGATGCTACAGGGTTTTGTGAAAAATAGTACTTTTTATGGGTCGATGAAATTCCCTTAATCTTTGTAGAGTGAACGAATGATATTTGATATCATTCGATAATGCCAAATTAAAGATTGATCGTTTCTGAACATTCTCTTTTTTATTCGCTCTGATACCTCGAATATTATGGTTGCTACAGGGTTTTGTTAAAAATAGTGAATTGGCCTACTTTTTAAGGGTCAATGAATTTTCGTTAATCTTTGATATGTTATAGAGACCATTAAATCTAAATTTTTTATGACATTAAGTTTCATTCCTGATAGCGTTACCGTTATCTATACAGAGATAAACACGCTCCAATTTATGCACTAAAGCAAAAATTGGACCAGTCCTAAGCCTGGATCAAGTGTGAAGGAAGGCCTTCGAAAATAACATTTCACAAAATGGAAAACATAGAAGGGACTTTTATTTATCCCAGTATAAGTAACGGTAACACTGTCAGGAATGAAATTTAATGCCCAAAGATTTTTTAGATTTAATGGTCTCTATAACATATAAAAGATTAACGAAAATTTATTGACATTTAAAAAGTAGGCCAATGCACTATTTTTAACAAACCCTGTAGCATCCTTAATATTCGAGGTATCAGAGTGAATAAAAAAGAAAATGTTCAGAAAGGATCAATCTTTAATTTGGCAGTATGGAATGATATTGAATTTCATTCGTTCACTCTACAGAGTGAAACAGGCTACAATCTAACAAAAAAAAAGTCAAAATCGAGTGAAGGGTTCAAGAGGAAATTGAAGTCAAACTTAGTGTAAATTTTGCCCGTTCCCCTAATTATGCCAGTGTGTGTAGTAATAAAAAAAATATGTTACTCACCTTTATAAGCACACAACTGAAGTGAAACTTCTTAAGGAGATATTAAGAATTGAGTTTTTATTTTTTTTTAGCTTTTTTCCTCTACTTTTGCCCCCGGTTTCGACACTTTTTTACTCTTTTTTGCTTTTTTTTTTCAACTTTATTTTTTAAAAAAGATTTTCTCTTTTCTATTTTTTGCCATCCCCGACCTCGTAGCTCAACTCCTTCGCCTTTTTTCGCCGAAAACCGCATTTCTTTACCTTTTTTTAATTAATTTTTTTGTCTGGTTGATACTTTTATTAACTTTCCGAAATTTTTTTAACGTTTTTTTAATTTTTTTTGCATTTTATCGAATAATTTTGGCCACCTGGGGGGTGGGGGATATAAACCTCTCCACTGATAACCTCGCAACCCCGCTTGTCAGGTTTTCGCTTTGAGGCTCCGTTGCAGAAATATCGTCAAAAAAACGATTGTTTTTCTTAAAATCACGTCCTTAATAATTACGGCCCGGTCCCCTCATAATGGTCAAAGGTGCCCCCCACCATGAGGCGCACCTATCATAAAATATTTGACCCCGTAGCTCTTCCCGTTCTCCTGAAATTAATTATTTGAGTTTTTCCTTCTCCCCCCCTCTCCTGGACGAACGGGAGGGGGGAGCGGTTTTAATCCAGGATTCTCATTTTACCCCGGCTTCATATCCTGAAAATTTCAGCTGTATTGGAACATTCTGCATTTAAGTGTCACTTTGATTTCCGTTTAATTTTTTCGGACTAATTACCCTTGAAGTTTCAGTTCAATAATAATAATAATAATAATAATAATAATAATAATAATAATAATAATAATAATAATAAAAATAATAATAATAATAATAATAATAATAATAATAACAATAATAATAATAATAATAACAATAATAAT
>JAEQML010062887.1:0-23790 GCA_016904865.1 Pissodes strobi | reverse complement strand
TTAAAAAAACAAAGTTGATTATGGCAGCTCAAAGACGAAACGTCGGTGTGAAAATTGATAACACCGTCTTCTAGAACAGAAAAAGTAGCAATGAGAATGGGAAATTTATTTAGTTATATCTATTCAAATAGAGTCATAAAAAAATAAAAATGAAATCGCGAATATTCGGTTTTTTCTAAATATCTTCGGAAGTATTCGGATTTTTTTAAGTTTTAAGGCGGCATTTTGATCAGCATCAAATTCCGCAAATTTGTCTCTATTTAACCGACCTCGTATCTCTTCTAGTTTCCTAGATCTCAATGATGAGGCTCGAATTTGGGACACCCTGTACAGGCTGTCAAGCTTGGTAGATGGCCGATTTTCAACAGTGAATATTTCGGTATGAACATTATTCACTAAATGTGTCTAGAATTTTATGCAGAATCTAAATGTGCAAAAATATACAAGACATTCCATAAACATAAGTCAAAAAAACGAACGACAGGATTTTATAAAGCACCCTGTATAATTGAAAATAATTTCACAATATGCACCACAACATATCTTACAATTTTTGTATTTATTTTTTTTATCCCTATAGTTACTAATGGGCCACCTATATCTGGGAAAAGTTTGAGCAGCGGCTAATTATCATTTAGAACACAGTCACAAAATAAATATTAATACCAAATATTATATTTCTGGAAACTGGTTTCGCCCAGCAAGCGATCGCCCGACTGGCCGAAGGTCAGGTTGTAAACAATGTAAACGACAGACACACAGCACGTGGCCTCGCGCCGCTGCCAGCTTTTACCAGAAGAAATAATTCTAAATAAATTCATGTGTTTGCGCGACAAGGGGGCGTGTCGAATCAGCGATTTTGGCTCAAAATCTTTATTCCAGGATTATGGACCAACTATTTGATGGAAAATTTATTTTCTTTTATCAATATGTCTAAATTATGATCCACTAGGGCCGTACAGACTTATTTTTTTTGTTATTTTTTTCCCCTAATATATTAAAAATTAAAATTAGGATATTCAATTTTTTATCACTGTACTGCCCTAGATACAGTAATTCTAAACGAGTTTTATACTTGGCTGTTTTTCACTATTATGCATATTAACGAAGAAAATCGGGAACGAAAAAAATACTGCTGATGAATCCCCTTAATGTGATAATTTGTTCTAGATCATGCTTTTTTGTTCCACCATTTACAAAATTATAATACACAGGCTGCTTCCACTTTCTGTTTATTCCACGTAGCATAAAGACCTGAAAATAAAACAATGTTCAAATGAAATATACATGATTGTTTAAAAATTATAATTGTTTTTATTTGGACTAATAATTAAGGTTTCAGTCAATAATTCTTACCTGAGCATGATTTGCTATCTCATTGCTTGTCTTGAAGCCGAAGTCTTCAAATCCTTCAACACTTCCCTCTTTCAGATTTGGTTGTAGATTTGGTTGTATGCTCATTTCATCGAACATTAATATACAGTGTTTGTCCAAAGGGCTTTTGAAATTTTTTGCCTCTGCCTTCAAAACAGTAAATACCTCATGATGGAGACCAGGACGTATTGGGATCCTATTTAGTAACTTCATCACAGTTTTTCTTGAAGGAAGAGCAAAGAGTTTTGACAAAAACCGATATCCAGCACCACTTTGCTTATAGATAGCTAAAGCTAAAACCTTATCCTCCAAGGTATACCGTCTTCCCCTGGGTTTTCTAGAGCTATTTTCCACTTGGCTTTCAAAAAACCTTGCTCTTAGACGATCCATGCTTGACACAACTTTCTCAAACATCTGGGATTTAGAGAACCTCTGAGCTTGCGTCAACTTTCTCTTTAATGAAAATCGAGTTTTCCTTGAAGATAAGGCTCGTTTCTCTAATTGTCGAGCTCTTTCAAAGAGATGTTTTGCCTTAGGTGTTAGATCTTTCACTTGAGAAACATTTACTTCAGACAAAAGACTGGATCGCTCTGGAAAAAAAATACGGTAAGTTTCAGAACACCCGTAAATTATTATGTCTTATATAGGGTGCTCTTCTAAGAATGAACAGTACCTACTTGCTTGTAGGGCAAACTAAGAAACATGCCTGTTTTATAAAATTTATGAAAAACCTGTACTGTGCAATCTTAGCTGAATCCAAGCCAGATACTCTATACATATAAAAAGTTCATATATGAAGATATGTCCGTAAGAGCTTAATTTTTTTTGTTAAATAAATATTCTTCTTTTTTGATATTCTCCAAAAGAACTTTTGGGATATTAAGTACATAGTTTCAGTTTTGGTATGTGTATAAATAGGATACAAATCCACATAATTATGTCAGTAGAAAACAGTGGTAAGTATGCCACAGACATTTTCCCATGCGGATATTTTCCGCAGCCTGGTCAATTGTACAAAAATTGTCCCTTGCGTTTTTCTCTTCAAACTCTTGATTAAAGCAATTAAATTATAATTGAATCTTATAAACATTGAGAATGATTTTGTCGTAAAAATTGTCATTGCTGACATAATAATTATGTGTATATGAACTTTTCTTCATACAATAACCTAAGGAATCACACCTTCAAATATTAGCATGCCATTAAGGAACAGTGCGTAAAAATAATATTTTTTAAATTCTTACGATTAAGTACATAATTACAAGCAAACCACTTACATTACGAATCTTTATCGCCAAAAAAAAAACCAATAAACTTTTCTATCTTTTTTTTCTTCTGGTTTTCAACATTTCTGTCATTAGATGGTAGACTAAAAAATACAACAAACAAAATAGACTATTTCAAGATTTGAACCATGGTCAGCCTATAGTTTTTTATGTACTCACGTAAGTTTTGGTAATACTCGTCATTTTGATAATAAATGGTTTTCAAGTATCAAAGGAAAATTTTTAGAATAGTACCCAATTTGAATTGGTATTGAATTTAGTAGAATTGGAAGTGGATTGTGATGAAACTACTATTTTCACTAGTGCAAATTAGATTGCTATATACCATGTTGGAACATTGTTTATCCCGTTCAGATAATCAAGCAAAGCATTCAGCAAAAAAAATATTGATCATACAACAAAAACAACTTACTCTTTGGAGTTTGTGCATCAGTAAGCTGATGCTGACGCACAGTGGATGCTTGTGTGTTATCCGCAACTTCAATAGGGTCAATACTTTGAGGAACCATAGCATAATCATGATCCATGAGTACTATTTCATATGATTTGCTCTCAGATTTACTGGAAGGACCTCCTTCAACAGGTGGTAATGGATCTGAAATCAAATATTACTTGCTCTTATTTCATTTTGTCTCGTTTTTGATAACTGCTAGACAAAATTAAGGAAGCTTTATCAATAAATTGCAATCTACACTCAATGTAGTACCTATATAATAAAACCAAAAAAAAAACAATTTTCTTCCAAACTAAAAATATTTCATTCACATTTTCATAATTTACTTTAAAAGCAACTCACCAGGCAATTGAACAGATGGAAGTACTGCCTTTTGCAGTTTATGGTTTAACCCAAAATCATCAGGCAAAAAATGAAGAGAGCAAACTCTACAGTTGTTGTAGATTTGCTCGGGCGTCATTTCAGTTAATAAACGCCGGTTTCCACAGAGAAGAACCCATCTATCAAACAAGTCTCTATCTTTTGCAGGATTGGGAAAGCGGTGCTTGGACTCCTTGCTTTTCATACAGTTAATTACAATACAGGGGGCAGTTGGCATTTTAACAAATGTTCTGTCCTTGAAAATAAAATTTATATTACCTATTATTAATGTAAAACATTATTGTCCTAAAAAGAGAACTAAAATTTAGGCAATGTATGGTAAATACCATTATTGTCTTATCTGTTATTTAATTTTCAAATGACATTATTTATTTATATATTTTCATGACGGGTGCATATTATAAGTAGATATATTATCCAAATATATTCTGTATATATAACATCAACAACTTGATAGACTGTCCTGAACATTCGGGCCTGATTAGATTTCGCATCCCAGCACGACCTACAAGGCAGCTTGAATCATTTTCCCTGCGACCCTATCGCACTGATGTTGGAAGGAACGCACAAATTAATCGAACCATGGATTACTTAGATAGATTTTTACCCATAAACTTTAATATAAAATGTTCAATACTAACATTTAAGCGTAAAGCTAGATCTCTTATATATCGTTCTTCGGAGTTTCGCTAGTTTTTGTACATTCGTTTGGTTCCTATATCATCTATTGTCTAGTTTTAACTGTTTTGACAGGTTTTAGTAATACACGTAAAGTAGTGTGTTTTTGTTAGTTAATGTTATGTGTATTTATTGTGTGTTAGGTATTGACATTTGTTGTCCGTTTTAAATTTTTTTAATGTATATTGCTTAATTGTGTGTTTATAATAAGTAACGTTATGTACCATTTGGGCAATGCCTGTACTGTACTAAATTTAAATTAAATAAAAATAAATAAATAATGGACAAAATGTCTTTTCTTGCATTAATAATTTTGCATTCACAGTGTTGTCATCAGATGTCAAAGTCAAAGTCAAAGTCAATTATGCTTTATTGTTAGTAAGATAAATCTTGTTAACAAAGCTCTTCAATTGCATGCAAGTATACAAAAAAAAAAAGTCTTTACAAAGCAGAGTCAATGTCTAAAACCACAATAAACATTATTTTCCAAATAAAAATAAAATACAATAGAACACAATACAATAGAATACAATAAAATAAGATAAGTTAAGTTAAGAGCAGTCTAAAACACAGTAAACAATCAAAATCAAAATATCTAGACAAAATAATACAAATACAGAGCAAGGTCCCTCAAAAATACACATAGATTAAAAGCGGTCATTAAAGTATTCACCCAAATCGTAATAAGCCCTCTCCACCAATAACTTCTTTACAGACCGCCTGAATAAGGAAAGCGCAGGGCAAACCTTTAAAGTATCAGGAAGGTGATTATATATTTTACGGCTTTCATATACAATTGAATTTTTCACCAGGGCCGAAGTAGGTATAGGCAAGTGAAGGTCTTGTGTTTGCCTAGTAGCATAAGAGTGACTAGGCTCGGGCAGGTTATCCCTACGCTTATACATCATACAAGCCGTCTCCAGAACAAACAATGATGACAACGTTAGAATTTTTTTGGATTTGAATAAGGGCCTACATGATTCCCTACCGTTTACTTGATAGATGTATCGCACTGCCCTTTTCTGTAAAACAAACAATGAGTGCAGCAAACGATTGTATGTATTCCCCCAAAACACAATTCCATACCTTAAATGCGACTCCACTACAGAATGGTACACCTTCCTAGCCAGAGAAACACCAATCTCTCTCGATACCACACGCACAGCATAGCATCCAGAAGCCACCCTCTTTGTCAGCCCCATAATATGTGAATCAAATCTTAAATGGTTATCGAGAAGAATGCCCAAGAATTTAGTCTCTGTTTTCAAAACAAGTGGAACATCCCCAAGCAACAAGCTTGTATGAATTTGTATGTTTTGTTTCATTACCTTATCTATTATCCAAGGCGGACAAACAAAGGCATGTTTATTGAAAAAGTGACACATCCACATTTTTTTTCGAAACACATTTTATATCAATTTTCGGCTCACTTTGATCATTGCTATTAATCCCTCTTCAAATTTTATATTTCAATGTAACTAACATTTTATAAAATATTTAACAACAAAACCTCCTAAATATTCAATTATACAGCTTTACAGGTACACGTACTCAGTAGTACTCAGCACCACTACTATTACAAATGCTTCTCGGGGAATACTACTAGTATCAATATCTTACTACAATCACAACTTTATGGTTAAATATACCTAGGGGGTCTGCATTTTTTCGACACGAGAATATTTCAAGTTCATATTTGTACTTACTAAAAAAAGTTCAAGCAGGGAGGAACATAAGATTGGAGGGAAAAAACAAAATCCAATTTTAAATGGGAAAAGCAAAATGTAAGAAGCCGTCTATGTAGGTATTATGGGCATGTCTTGTTTTGATTGGATATCTTACTTTTATATGGGAATTTCACAGGGACATGGTACTGTTTTTGAAACGATTTGAAGACGTTGGTTGAAAGAGATGATCAAAGTGTGCCGAAAATTGAAAAGTGTTTTGAAAAAAAGTAGGCATGTCCCTTTTTGATTAAGCGTTCCTCATAATGTGGAATTTTTTTCTCAATCATAGTAACATGAGCAATAATAGAAATCTATGATTCAAATCATAATTTGTCATTTTGGGAAATGTATAGCACAGATCATAGATTAGCTGATGTATGAGTTTTAATTTACACGAATTTATTCGAGGGCAATTGTAGGTATCGAGCTTTTTCATGAATCAGTTGCGATGTAGAAAGTTTCATACTTCACACAGGCGAAGGTGAAAAACAAGTATTCTCGAATATTTTACATTTCAGTGGGTACATTCATAAAAACAAAACACTTTCACTTACCTCTTCAAAATCAAATGGCGACAATTAATGTCTAAAGTCTGTAAAATTAAAAAATATACGTGCACTGTCCTGCGACACTTTGCACTTCACAAAAAAATCTAGAAAGTCACAAAAATCAGAGCGAAAATAGCACAAAAATAAGAGCGAAAATAGCACAAAAATCAAAAAGACGCCTAAGCCAAAATGATTCTGATTGCATTCGTCTCGTTGTCGTTGTTAATTCAAAATTGACGTAAGACATTGATGTTTTTGACTACTTTGACATGACACACGACTAGCGCGCCCTCAAACGACCTGCAGTGGGATCACGACCAGTAGAATTCTACTTTCATGACGTCACGTATCCTAGCAACCATCTATTCTCGCTTGAAAGCGACAGTTTGGAATCATGACGACCAAATTGAGTAGATTCGAAACGATTTTTTAGCCCCACTCCCGCGTCTTCAAATCGCTTTCATACTATCACTTTTTGGTTGTCGAAAGGATATGTTGTCTCTTTCTGTCTTGTTTGGAAAAACGAAAGAAACGATTAAGTATGTGAGTATGATTATTATAGTTAATTGATTAAGTTGACAGGAATACTTTTACTTTACCGCTATTTTTTATTTTTAACATGTATGATGTATGGTTTCGTAAATTTATATTGATTTTGAGGGTGTTTTTGTAAAAGGTGTCTAAAATGAGGGTTCAACCTGATCACTGGGCAGTTCTGTTAGAATTTTGTGAAGAAAACCCAGAAATAATAACCAATAAATTCGTTGGTCAAAAAGGAAAATCGAATCTTGCCGGTAAATGGTCAGAATTAACTATTCTGTTAAATAGTCTTGGCCTGGGGGAGAAGACCACCGAGGAGTGGAAGAGGACTGTTATTGACTGGAAAAGCAAAACCAAAACAAAGGCCTCTGCAATTGGTAACTACCAAGTAAGTACAGGTGGCGGAGCACCTACTCATATAACTCTAACTTCATTTGAAGAAAGACTGCTTTCTTTAATGGGAAAGGTAGCAGTATATGGGAATACGGAAGTAAAAGAGGTAGGCCTAAAATCTGATAACTTTAATCAGCCAGGAATAAAAGGACCATTGCAAACCTATATAGATCAAAATAACAGTCCGGGTCCATCTAAAAGATCTGTACCTTTTGAGTCATCCAACGATTCTTCTAAGAAACAAAAAGTTGTTTTCGTTACAGTTTCTAGAGAAAATTGCCAACCACTGATAGGGAACACACTTGCAACGCCACAGTCAAGTAAGTTATGCAAATATTTATATAATTGTGACAAATCAATTGAAATATGGTATATATATATACAGTATTTTTTTTATAGATAAAAATATCAATGATAACATTCCTTTTAATCTGGAGGAAGTACACGAACCAGCGACAGTGGGCCAACCATTGGCATTGAATAGGCCGACCCTTGTGAGGCCCCAAGGAAGTAAGTTTTATTGAAATGTATAAAAAGGTATACCTGCCCCTCTTGTTCTAAATTATCTTAAAATATTTATTTTTTATAAAACAAGAACAAGTTACCAGTAAAACTGGCAGTATAAATGGAGAGATGTCGCAATCATCAAATGAACAGGTACAGCCTGGAATGTTTTTAAAAGAACAGCATGAACCTGTCTCAAGTGTAAGTAAGTAAAAAAAAGTAAAAATTAAGCTTTATTTTATTAAAATTTACTTTGATGTATAGCATAACTGTTTTATAAAACAGAAAAAGCAATAGTAATATTTATGGCCATCTAAAATCAAAGTGAAAGGCAACACATTTATAATCTGATTACATTTCAAGAAATGATTAAGAAAATATCACTATTTATTTAATTTATAATTGGTTGTTAAATATTTATTTGGCTATACAATATGAAAGGTACCTAATGGTACACTGATTTAAGTAGAGGTATTTTATAGTTTGACTTATGAAGTAGAGGTATTTTATTACTTTGAATTGTTTTATAATTCTCATGGTAATTTATTTACTTATTTGTAAAATAAGTAGATAAATTACAAAGTAATGTAATTTATGTCTTAAAGTATAAAAGATAATTTCTTGCTTTCTTAACTATATAATCTGTATTAATAGGTAGATCTAGATACTGCATAATAGTTATATGAATATCTATAATTTATTACCAGGATAAATTACTACTATTTCTGTTTTTTTTTTGTATAGTAGAGCAACGTGCCCAACAAATAACCCAAACTAACCCAGTCTCGAGGACCCCAAGACGTGGCAGAAATGACACCCAGCTTGTACAGCAGCTACAAGATATGAATAATAACATTTTGAATGTTTTAGAAAGTATTAATAATAATATATTTAATATAGTCAAATGCCTAAAAGAGATGACCTGTGTTATTAAGGAATATAGGCCCCCTTAAGGTCAAATTATTTTTTTGCTCTGTT
The DNA here is from genome assembly GCA_016904865.1 of Pissodes strobi. NCBI lineage: Eukaryota > Metazoa > Arthropoda > Insecta > Coleoptera > Curculionidae > Pissodes > Pissodes strobi. The sequence continues at coordinate 14,927 of JAEQML010062887.1, read as the reverse complement.
AGTATTAAGTATGTTTTCCTAATACTTAGATTTACTTATATATAAGTACACATTAAAAATAAAACTTTTTTGTATTAATGTACAGGGTCCAATCTATATGACACAGTATCTCAAAGGAGAATACTTGGATATTTTATAGCTATTTTATATATGTATTGTATGTACGTATATGTGTATTAACTGTTATTAAAAATATATATACTCTTAAAGACATTTTATGCATTTATTAACCTATAATTATAAAATTGTTATTAAGTAAAAATTACTAATTAAAATATCTCTCTATGAGATTATTTCTGGCATTTCTTCCATTGATATCTAGTGGTTCTCCATTTCCTCTAATAACCTCATCATTTTCAACAATCACTGGATCTTCAATTGCCAGTCTACCATCAACACAAATATTATGTAAAACGGCACAAGCTGTAATAATATTTCCAGATTTTGTGGGGTTATAGCGTAGCTTTCTTTCTCCTAATATACATCTAAAATTAAAACATTTTTATAATACACTTATTAATTATTTTGATCTCCATTTGTTCAATTTTAACAGCAATTTTTTATAATTTTACCTAAAACGTGCTTTCAAAACTCCATTGCATCTTTCAATGCAATTTCTAGCTGAAATATGTGCTGTGGTGTATCTGTCTTCGGGTGTTCCTGGTACTGCATTTAAAACGGGGGTCATTAAAAATGGCTCTTGAGGATATCCGCTGTCGCCAATTAGCCAACTTTGATCTCTGTTATTCAAGTTGTCTTGCATAAATGTCCTTATATTGGAATTTCTCCATATAAATGCATCATGGGCAGCTCCGCCCCATCTTGCATTCACATTAAGGATTTTCAAGTCAGGATCACATATCTAAAAACGTGTTTAACAAATAGGTACATAACTCCTAGGCCTACTATTAGCTTATATTACTTTCGTGTTTTATGAAATCAAAAAACAAGAAATCTTTTAAAAAATTGAGGTGTACTTACAATTTGAACATTTTTTGAGTGATATCCTTTCCTATTTAAATAATTGTGTTCTTCTTCAGGTGGGGCAATGATTGCAACATGAGTGCAATCTATAGCCCCAATGCATCCTGGAAAGTGAGATCGTTCCATAAATTTTCTTTTTATAGTGACCTTTTCATTAAATGTTGTAGGAAAAACAATCCATTCTTCGCTTAAAAACAGTATTATTAGGTTTGTCACCTCATTAATAATATTGCTGACAGTGTTTTGAGCCATTGATAGTTGAAAACTCTGTCCAACTGTTCTTTGATATGAACCGGTGGCATAAAAGTAAAGAGCTGTGAAAATTTTTAAAGGAGGTTCGACACTACTTGGGTGTATTGAGTTTTGCATGTGTGGTAAAAGGATTCCAAATAGATAATTAACCATGTCTTTGGTCAACCTAAAGAGCTCAATAAATTGTTTGTCACGTAAACTAAAAGGGTCACTATCACTTCGCATTTGTCTTCTCTCTATATTGTATCTATTAATTTCTTGCCTATGCTCCTCATCCTCAACTTCTATATTGGCAAATATATGAATAGGAAGCATCTAAAAGAAAAAATCATTTATTATTCCAAATATCCTATTTATATTATTATTAGCTGATAGCATAGCAGAAAAGTGGCTAGGTCACTGTATATTGATATACCTACCTTGAAAAATTCAAATAAACAACTATTATTAATACACAAACGAAATAAAAATATTATTATATCAGATTATATTAATATGTATAATAAATTAAAAGCAAAATCAAAAATTGCTAATTTAAATGTTTTTAGCTGGGGTAGTATGGATTCCGAACTTTACCGATCATCTATTCTATTTTCAAAAGCGACTAGTCATGATACGAAAGTTGTATATTCTCTTCTTATTTTTCTGACGTCATCAAAGTAGAATTCTACTGGTCGTGATCCCACCACTGGGGCACATTAAATTAGTTGCTCAGAACGTTCGATAAACAGTTCGCATGCCACGACCACCGACTTTTCACACACACGAATCCGAATCTTTAATATGTCAATGACAATGACATATAAAGACAGTGTTGTTACTGTGTTTATAGGTTTGTTCTAGCAGCGATTTCAAACGGTTTCAAACCGTCCGGAGTTTGCGCATAACGATATAAGTGTCGCTTATATCGTTATGCGCAAACTCCGGACGGTTTGAAATCGCTGATATTTATCTATGGTTGCTAGAACAAACCTGTTGTATCATGGTGTGTTGTGACTGTTGTGTCTCGTTATTATTATTATTATCCACGTTTTGATAAATTCTGAAGATTGATGTGATTGTGAAATAAGAAAGTGTTTAAACTACAATGGATAAAAATCAGAGCAAGAAAAACTATAAATATTGTGTAGTTCCTGAGTGTAAAAGTACTACGATTAAAACACCTAGCAAAAGATTCATTTCTATTCCTAAGGATGCAAAAAAACGAAAACAATGGCAGAAAACTATAAAAAGGGCCAATGTGTTTACTGCTAAGTCCACATACTTTGTTTGTGAAGACCATTTTAATGTAAGTATTCCGATGTTGATATCCTTGTTTTCTTTTAATCAGACCAATAGGACTGCTCTGACAATAAGAATTTTTTCAACTGGAAATTAAATGAAATTTTTTGTTAATAGCTACATAGCTAACAAATATACAAATAAGGAGTATTAAAACATACAAAAACAAAGAACACTGATAACGCAAAAAGAACAAACCGCAGATCAACAAAGTTCAAACAGCCTATGCATAATTAAACAGTTTCCTTAACATATTGTTTGAGACATTTTTTTAAATCTATCTAGTGTACCACACTTTTTATTCCATCAGGTAATTCATTATACTTTTAAAAGACCATTATGGAAAACACTATTCTGACTGAAATTAGATTGTACAGTTCTAATATAGAAATTGTTAACATTTCTGGTGGAATAGTGATGAATATCCCTCGGAATATCCCTTACAAAAGAACAACCTTCCAACAGATTTATTTATTTCAATATACGGTATTACCATTTACAAGTTACATCTTAATTCTCTAAATCTAAGGGTAACCTAAAATATAAAATGAACAGTTTAACAACAGTGTCAGTCAATATAAAACAATAAAACAAAAAAAGTGAACAAATTATAACAGTCAATCTCATAACATACTAAGGACGGCCGCAACATCACAATCAGCCAAAACAAATCAAACACTAAATCCTAACAAATACCTAATATTAAAAAGACAAATGGTGCCCAAACACAATAATAGAAGTAGGGCCAAAATGCACATATCACAGACAGAAATGTGTTTTAAGCATTGGCATTATTAATTATTGATCTAGACAACTTGTTAAATTGGTTCAAAGATACATTGAATATGTCTAAATCCAATCTGTTTAAAAGTCTTGCCATTCTATTTAAAGGCGCACTCTGGCCATAATTGGTTCTGTGATGATTGACAAAGAGCAAGTCACTATGTCTTGTATGTCTCTGTGGTACCAAAATTGAAACTTGATTTAGCAAACTTGGGCAGTCTATATCACCAGTCAAAAGCTTAAAAATTATTTTTAAATCTAAAAGGGAGCGTCGATCTTCAAGAGTGTCAATCCCAAGGAGCTTTTGTAGGAGATTGTAATCTAATTCCTCTATGGGTATTTTTAGCTTAAAATTTATTACTCTTAAAAATCGTCTTTGGATTCTTTCAATCATATTGATATTTTTATGATAATAAGTGTTATATACAGGACTCGCATATTCAAGAAGAGAACGCACCAAAGAACAATATAAAACCTTAAAACAATTTATGTTACTAAACTCACTAAGTGATCTTGATATGAAGCCTAACAGTCTCAGAGATTTATTAGATATATTCTCAACATGGAGGTCGAAAGTTAACTTATGATCAAGAGTAACTCCAAGATCCTTAACAGAGTCTGCCCTAGTCATTATATCACCATTGATACTATATTCATAAATTGCTGGATTTTGAATTCTATAAAATGACATTGACATACATTTTTGAATATTTAGAGAGAGTTTGTTATCAAGACACCACACTCCAAACCTGTCCAAGTCCCTCTGAATGTTCAAACTGTCATTGGGATTTCTGATACAGTTGTAAATTTTAAAGTCATCTGCATATAGCAAGAAATGGGAGTGTTTAATAGTATAAGAAAGATCATTTATGAACAGATTGAAGAGAAGCGGGGACAGATGACCACCCTGTGGTAGTCCCGATGTTACATCAATAGCCATTGATCTTACATTATTTATGCTAACCAACTGACATCTACCAGACAAATAACTCCTAAACCAGCCCCAAAGAGGCCCAGACACCCCATATCCAGTGAGCTTCCGCAACAAGATGGGATGACTCACCCTGTCGAAAGCCTTGGAGAAGTCAGTGTAGATTGCATCAACCTGGCACCTCCCCTCCAAGGCCTTCAAAAGGTATTCAGTGTAGACCAGTAAATTTGTAACTGTAGAGCGTTTAGCAAAAAACCCATGTTGTTCAGGACACAATTTCTGATGAAAAAATGGAAGAATTTTATTGTGCACTATCTTCTCAAAAATCTTGCCAAACAAAGATACCTTACTTATTCCCCTGTAATTTTTTATATCAGTACGCAATCCATTTTTAAAAATTGGTGTTAAGAAACTAACTTTCCAAAAGTCAGGATATTTGGCTGTACTTAAAGAGATATTATAAATCTTACATAATATCGGAGAAAGAACAAAGCAACAGTTATAAACAAAAGAATAAGGCAAATCATCTGGCCCTGATGATAAATTAGATTTAAGAGATTCAACAGCCTCAAATACCTCCATCAAGTTAATATGAACATTGCTAAGACACTCCGGATAATCAAAATTTAAATGTACATTTATTGGTGAATCATTACCTGTATCCGTATACACAGATCCAAAGAATGTAGCAAACATGTTTGCTATCTCCTGAGGATCATGCGACACATGATCATTAAATGACATATTATTTGGTAAGATCATATCATTATTTTTACTATGAATATATCTCCAAAACAATCTAGGATTTCCCTGAAAACTATCCTCCAAATTACTCACATACCCACTTCGAGAAGCTTTCGTTAGTTGCCCACACAACTGCCTAGACTGAGCAAACAACTCATAGTCATGAAGTAACCCCGTTTCCTTATATATTTTATGCATGGATTTCTTATGTATAATCGCCTGTTTAAGTTCAGGAGACATCCAAGCTGGGAAATTTGAATTTTTGGCCCTACATCTAGGAACAAACAAATCTATTGCTAAAAACAAAATATTATAAAATTCTTCAACAACAGAGTTGACGTCATTACATTTTAAAACAACATTCCAATCATATCCTGCGAGAAATAAATTAATATCTCTGAAGGAGGCCAACTTAAAATTATAATAAAAATAGTCAAATTGCAATGGTTTCATATCACCATCTAAGACAATTACAAATTCCAAAGCAGGATGATATTTATCACACTTTATGGAAGGATTATGGACTAAATTTACCTCCAAACTTTGATAATCAGTGAAAATTAAGTCTAAAAAGTTTACAGAAATATTTGGTATTTTATTACATTGATAGAAATTTAGAAAGGCAAAGCAATTAGAAATTGTTTCAACCTGATTCGAGATACGTCCAACAGCTCTAGTTCCATCATTCTCATTAATCCAACTTATATGGGGTAGGTTGAAATCACCAGTCAATACCACCATACTGTGTTTATGCCTTTCAAGAATATAGTCCACACAAAGGCAGTATTCTTGATACTTCTGGACAGGAGACTGTGGTGGCAGATATGTGCATCCAAATAGAACAGTGTGGGAGCCAATCCTTAAAGAGACAAATACCTGTTCAAGAGACAGATTTTCAGTCATTAGCAATATTGAAGAGTATTGCTTTTTCACTGCAATCATAACTCCACCACCTCTTGTATTTTGACTCGTATTGATGTTCCTGTCACAACGGTAGATTACATAGCCATGAAGCTCCATCTCCTCACTTATGACACCTTGGGTAAGCCATGTCTCCGTAAACAATAAGACATCATAGTTATCCACTAAGGCTAACTGTCGCAGACCATCATGCTTATTAACTAAACTTCTTACATTCTGGTAATATACACTTAATTCAGAAACTTGTTTTTGGGTGCCTGCTGAAAATTTGGTGAACTATTATTTTTGGATTTATTGGATTGTGGATTATTACGAGGTATATATTCTTCAACTTTATCTCTTGGCCTTAAATTGAAGAACCTTACCACAACATTGGAAGGCCAAAACATGGCATCCATAAATGTACTGACATACTCGTTGTTAATGCCTACTTTAAATGATGAGGAATAATCATCCTGCCTTAGCATTTTAACTATGCACACTGTTTTGTCATTACATACCAACTTATTTAAAATGTATTCCTGGATCACTCTATCAGAAGCACCAGTGGAGACTCGTCCAACATAAAACCAAGTTTTAGTTGGCACTCCAGTGAAACTAATTGTGGGATTCGAAGCCGCAGACATAGGAACCATTCCTGAACCCCTTAGAAAAAAATTAGATTTTTTAGTTGTGTCAGAGTTTTTGGAAGCAGTCTGTTGATTTAATGAATGAAAAGCACTAGAAATAGCACTTTCCACTTGATCGGGTGAAATCTCTCTTTGATTACTATGAAAGATTTTATCATTCTGTACCTGAATATTCCTTGTATTATTCTGAGGAGATTTTTGAGATTTACGGTTTTGAACTGTCAAAAAGTTAGATTCATATTTCCCATTTGAGGATTTACTGCTTTTTTCACTGGATTTACATGAATCTTAGTGCTGCTGATGTGTAGGCAATAGCCCGTTTATCATTTTAAAAATAAAGATTATGATATTAAATATAATTGTCTGATTTACACTCAATAAACTTACAAATTCTAACATACTCCTAATCCTTGTATACATATTGAACTTTAAGATATATCTTAAAGCTTGATTTTGGCACTTTTGTAAAATATCTATATCTGACTTTTTCATTAAAAATAATGTAGTAGAACAAAAATTTAGGTGTGGCTGTATAATAGTTTTGTATATGGTAAGCTTTGTCCATTCACTTAAGTTGTTACTAATTCTACCTAGTAAATTATTTTTTTTAGAAATCTTTTTTGTGACGTTCTTCGCATGACAACCGAACTCCAAACCATCATCTATCATCACACCCAAATATCTGATCTCCCCAACTCTTTCCAATACAATATCGTTAATTTTCAGATCGGATATATTGTTCGAATTTATATTGTTAAATTTACTTTTAATGACCATAAATTTACTTTGTTAGTATTTATTTGCAAACTATTGTTATTTAGCCATATATCCAGTTCTTTCAGATCCTGATTTATTAATTGTATTATTTCTTGTACCTACATTATTTCCCACCACATAAATTAATGTGTCGTCTGCAAACAACTGAATATTACAATTTTCTATACTACCAACAATATCATTGAGGTACAAAATAAACAAATGTCAAAGTTATTTTTTATTATCTTTATAGAGAGTGGCCCAATGAAAATATGCACCTCGATTTTCAACTTCTAAGCAGGGGTGACAGTTACCTCCAAGATTTCTAATGGGACGACATCGAGTGTTATTCAATTTTAAAGGTATTTTACCTTGGTTATAACCGCCAAGTTTGAGGTCTCCGTTGACACAACAGCTTGTCAAAATCTTTAGGAAAAAATAGTATTTAATTAATAAATAATTAATCGCAAGCAGTAGGCACTTCAATTTTGGTGGTGGAAATGAGATTTGAAGAATCCGAGCGAATTTCTAGATTTTCATTTTTAATGCTGGAATCAAGGCACATATTTTTCGTTGGGCCACCCTGTATTATTTTGGCAATCAGACTTTTTTTCATACGCTTATATATAACTGTTTGTTTCAGCTTGAAACTGATATGGAAAACTTTATGTATTTTAAAATGATGAATAATGTTCCAGTGAAGCTAAAATCTAATGTTGTTCCACATATATTTAATTGCCAAAAAAATCGAACCCTGGCACACAGTTTAGATAATCGCAGTGTTAAAAGGCAGCAGCAGGCGGTTATTGAGGATCTTGACCAACCAAGTACTTCTAAGGTGAGTCGAAATGATGACTTTTTACTAACCGAAACTGATGCCAAACATGATCAAACCAAATTAAAAAACCAAGTATTCCATTCCTCTAAAAAGATAAGTACAAGTTAATATAAGGCCTAAGATGTTATTGAAAGAAACACAGTGTTATAAAAAATATCTTCCAATGACGTTACCATCAGAACATACATTGATTCCCTCTTTTTTGCCAGATATTCCTTCAAGTAGCAGCGCTGAAGAAACATCCGCATCTGGATCATTTGAAATAACATCTGATTCTGGTTACTATAGCGATATTAGGGCAAATCAAAAGGAAAGCAAAAAGATAATTTTTTGATGTTCTTTCGAAAGTTGGTGATTTAATTTCCACTATGCAATCATCGAAATAGCATCTGGAGATGCTCCTATTATTGGGCAATCTGCAGATAAAACAATTCTAGTTTTTTCAAATTTTTTTTAAATGCCCTCCTCAAGAATTCGAAGTACCGTTTCTTCTAAATCTAAACCTCTTATCATTGGTTTCGTTTGAAAGAATTTTACCTCTAAAATGTTTTCTACAATGACCCTGTCATAGGTAACACACTTAACAGAATCATATGCCTTTGACGCTTTTATATGACCATTTCTTCCTAGATATGACATTCACTTTGTTGCCTAAGTCTTCTTTTCAATTTCTTCCAGCACGCTATCCGTCATATATGTTTAACAAAAAGTTTTGAAACTGTCGTAGTCGCTTATTTGATGGGGGTGTAGGGTCACAAATTTATTTTTTAGCCAATATAAGGAACCTCTTTCATGATTTTCAGTAGTATGATACCTAAGCGTACTATTTGCAATTTTAATTTTTTTTTGCTTTTTCAACATAATCTGAAAGGCTATCAATCAACCCTTGCTATTAGGAGAACGGAATATCCTACTTAAATGAAATTTTCAGAATCACATTTTTATTATTCGTACCTACTTTGTCTTACTGAAGTCAAAACCGATTTTAAAATTTTAGCAAATGAGCCCATTTAATGCATCCTGGATTAATGAAGAGAATGATCAGGATCTTATTGAGTAAGTATACAATTGTTTTCCAAACATAAAATCGATTGTGTCACAAATCTTTACCTACTTAAGAGCAGGGGTAGCAGAGTATTCGTTATAATTATTTATAATATTGTCACGACTAACAACCATCCGAACGTTTTTGTGCTACCCTATAGAACTAGCCGCTGCGCCGCGCCGTGTCCCTCGCTTCTCTGTCTGTATGAATCATCGCCCGGCCGGCCGCGAAGTTTCAGGATCGCTGGAATTATCTCGATGGCCTCGTCGAGATCATATAGAGTGGCCTCGGAATACTTCCCGAATATTCGTGATAGATTTGAGATTATATATAAGCAGACCTAAGGCGAATGTTAGTCAGTTAGTTCAGTTAGTCATTGAGTGTTGAATAGATATTAGTGGTAAAGTTATAAGAGTAGTATAGAGTGTTAAATTGTATACAGTGGTAGTGAATAAAGAGAGTATTAGTTGAAAATAGCAAAGTTGTAATTCTGTTAACAACCCACGGGAAAAACGTAACATTTGGTGTCAGAAGTCGGATTGTGAAGGGACCGGACTTGCGAAGTATTTTTCGAGGAAAGAAGAGGTACAAGTACGTCAACAAGACCGTTTGATTGGTGGATTCTGGTAAAAGTTTATAACATCCTATGGTCAATACGAGGCAACAAACGGCAGAAATGGAGCAAATTAATAAAATGTTGGCCGATTTCATGGAAAATCTAAATGCTGAGTGACAAATAGAACAGGACCGGCTGCAGAAAATTTTTCAAGATCAAGAAGATAAAAAGCAAGCGGATCGGGAAGAGGATGAACGTAAAAGGCAAGCAGAACAGGACCGGCTTTAGAAATTTTTGCAAGACCAGAAAGAGAAAAGACAAGCAGAACAGGACCGGCTTCAGAGAATTTTACAAGACCAGGAAGAGAGAAGGCAAGCAGAGCAGGACCAGTTTCAGAAATGGATGCTGGATGTAATTGTAGGCGAGCAAGGAAAATTACAGAAAATATTGGACGGACAAAATGAGAAATTTGAAGAAGAAGTAAACAATATTCAAAAAGAAGTTGGAAATGTACAAAAAGAAATTGGAAATGTACAAAAAGAAGTAGGAGACGTACAGAAAGAAGTGAAGAATCTACAAGCAGAATTTACCAGACTAAAACATCAAGCACCCACTGAGAGGGCATTCACCTCAGGACAAAACATCAAACCTCCAACGTACGACGGTCAAACATCCTGGACAATGTACAAAAGACAATTTGAAGCCGCTGCTGTTGCCAACGGTTGGAATAATGAAGAAATGGCTACATCACTAGTGGTAGCGCTTCGTGGATCTGCCCTGGAACTACTGCAGACCATTCCGATCAGCCAACAAGGGAAATATAACATCCTTGTAGCTGTCCTGGAGAGACGATTTGGAGACCAACACCGAAGACAACTGTATCAGGCACAAGTAAAGTCTCGGCATCAGAAGCCTGGTGAAAACCTGCAAGAATTTTAGGCAGACATTAGACGTCTCATTCAATTGGCCTACCCGGGAGCGACAGAGGAATTTCAAGAGGAACTTGCTGCCCAATATTTCGTGGACGGTATCAGAGATCCAGAAACTCAGAAAATGCTACGCCTAGCCAAATTTGATAACAGCAGTGAAGCTTTGGGTCGAGCCCTAGAAATCGAGGCGGCCTGTAACATCTCCAAGCCAAAAATCAGGGCCGCATCCATCCAGGAAGAAAAGCCAACAAACAGCTGTGAATTAAATGAGATGGGTGAAATTTTGAAGAAATTAACGGAAGTTCTTCAGGCCACGGCGAGATTCCGGGAGCCAATGGAAGATAGGCCACGTAACCGAAATACATCAAATCAGTGCTATAGATGTGGCAGGACTGGACATTTCAAAAGAGACTGCCGAGTACAACTACGGTCTAGATCTCCATCCAGAGACGCTAGGGCCCCCAAGTCAAATCAGGAAAACTTCAATTAGTCAACATTGCGGGGCGGGTGTTTTATTAAAGAAGATAAAGCTCCCAGGATCGTCTCCATAAAAAGCCTTGGAAAAGCTGCCGACAGTCTAACTATTAAAGGAAAGATCAACGGAAGAGCCATAACAATTACTGTTGACACTGGTGCGGCGGTATATATTTTTTTCAAATTCAAATTCAAAATTTATTAGTAATAATGTACAAGATGCACTTTTACATGTCAAAATAATAAAATGCCTTAAACTAGAATATTGGTGTTATATAAAAATAAAATGCTATAACCAACAACAAATAAATAACACACTTTTGAAACAATTTAGAAAAACACACACTATTACCTTAAAAAAGAATAAGACACTATTGAAACAAGTCACTAAAAAGCAATAAAAACATTTAATATATAACTAACATTTAATATATGACTAAACATTTAATGTATAACCAAAATCAAAAAGTACTCAGCGAAAGTTAAAATCACTTTTAAAATACTCATCAAAGCTATAGAAAGCCCCAAGCATTAAGTATTTTTTCATTTTCAATTTAAATTGTGTTTCACCAAGAGCTCTTACTTCATGCGGTAGCATATTAAAAAATTTCACACCATAGAAGGCAGTGCCACTCCTAGATCTCCTGAGGCGCAGATGGCTCAGAACAAGGTTAGTGTTGTTCCTCGTCTGATATGTATGAATCTCGTGGTGTGCTCTAAATAAGTGAATATTCTGCCTGACATAAACCAAGCACTGCAATATATATACACACGGGAGGGTCATTATTTTATGATTGACGAAGCTCCGCCGACAGTCATCCCGGTACCCCAGACCAGCAATTATCCTCAGACATTTACGTTGTAATTTAAATTGTCTCATGGCATGAGGTGAATGTCCCCACTCCAGGATAGCATAGGACATGCTCGAACCGAAGTAACCGTGATATGCCGACAACAGAGTACCCACCGATACACATCCAGCCAAATTTCTTAACAGATACATTGACTTGGATAACTTACTACTAAGTTGGTCAACATGACCCTCCCATGTCAACCCTCTATCCAAATGAACCCCCAAAAACTTCACCTGCGCTGAACAACCCGCTAAAAGATGATGGTCCCGTTTCTCTCTTCCCAGAGTAAAATTGATGGAAACTGTCTTTTCACCATTCACACACAACCTGTTTGCCAGAAACCAATTTTGAATATTTGATGATGTTTCAGATATACCAGAGTCATCTATTCTGGATGGATGATATGTTGTAAAAGTTGTCGTGTCATCAGCAAATAATATAAGATTTGCATCATCCTGAAATTTGACCAAATCATTAACATAAATCAAGAAAAGAGTTGGTCCGAGGACCGAGCCCTGGGGAACCCCATGCAGAATATGCCGTTTCTGGGAGACGGTACCCTGGAAGGCGACAAACTGAGAGCGATCTGACAGATATGAAGTTACGAGACTCACACTGCCCCCATCAAAACCATAAAAAGACAACTTTTTCAGAAGTATACAATGTGAGACACAATCGAAGGCTTTAGCCAGATCTAAAAATGAAGCATATGTGTCATTTCCGTGCTCAAACCCATCCAAAATTTGCCCAACAAGAGAGTCTATAGCAAGTGTTGTGGTCTTCCTCTTTACAAACCCAAATTGTCGCTGGAAAAAGAGGCCACTCTCCATAAAATAGTCAGTAATTTGAATCCTCAACGCAGACTCAAAAACCTTCGACAAAATAGGCAGCAGCGAAATAGGACGGTAACTTGAACAGTCCTCAGTGGAGCCCTTGTTCTTATAAATTGGCACAACCTTGGCCGTCTTAAAGGCTTGAGGGAAAACACCGGATACAATGGCCTGATTCATGAGTTTAGTGAGAGGGTAGACTATTAGGTTTTTTATGTTTTTCACAATTTCGGCACTAATATTTGATAAGGTTCAACAGGGCAAATAGAGTAGAAGTTCTACCCATATCCAAGAATGTAGTTTTACGTACGGTTACCGGTGAGACAGCTGAAGTACTTGGGGAAATAGATATCGAACTTCAACTGGGACGAATTAAATTACACCACACAGTGTTAGTCGCCGACATCGAAGACGAATTTATTTTGGGGATGGATCTCATCGGTCAACATGGATTCTCTTTTGACAACAAGCTTAATCTTCTGAAGTTTGGCACCGAAGAGTTTATCCTTAACAAAACAGACGATGGCACACGGACTAAAGTAGTGGTGGCATGTACTGTCAGAATAAGCGGAAATACCGAGGAGATAATTTTTGGGAAATTGGAGAAGGATTTTGGAGGCTGCATTGGACTTATCCAACACCACGATTTGCCTTGCAAACACCTCGTAGACAAAGCACTAGTCAAAACCGACGGCGAAATACCGATAAGGATAGCAAATATTTCATCCAATTCCATCAAAATCAATAAAGGAGATGTAATAGCCACTTGCGAGCCGGTGCAATGGGTAACCAGTTGCGAAACGCAGTCAGAAGTAACACCCTCAACATCACCTAAGGAAGTCCTAGAACATTTCCATAAGTCGTGGCAACATCTGTCTTCCGAAGAACTGAAGAGAGCTACACAATTTATCAAAGAGCAGAGCACAGCCTTTGAAAGGAAACATGGCAATACTGGAAAAACGAACATCATAAAACATAAAATCGACACTGGAAGTGCTCACCCCATACGACAGCATCCTCGGAGGCTACCAGTGACGAAGCAGCAAGATAAGCAATAAGACGCTTGACGATGGAATTATTGAGGAATCATCGAGTCCATGGTCGTCTCCTGTTGTCTTAGTCACCAAAAAAGATGGGACTACCAGATTCTGCGTGGACTATAGAAAGCTCAATGACGTCACCAAGAAAGACAGCTATCTGCTTCCCAGGATTGATGACACGTTGACGACACTAGCAGGTTCTCATTGGTTTTCAACACTCGATTTAAAGAGCGGCTACTGGCAAGTAGGCATCGACGAACAAGATAAGGAAAGACTGCCTTTTCTACCGGAAGTGGTTTATATCAGTTTAAAGTTATGCCCTTCGGATTATGCAATGCCCCAGCTACTTTTGAGCGTCTTATGGAGGGTTGTTCTACGAGGCCTCACTTGGAAGCCATGCCTGGTCTATCTTGATGATATAATGGTAATGGGAAAAACTTTCGAAGAGCACCTACAAAACTTGCATGAAGTTTTTACTAGAATCAAGAATGCTCAGCTCTTACTGAATCCAAAGAAATGTTTTCTTTTCCAACAAAAAGTTGAATTTCTCGGGCATGTTAACAGAGGGAATCCAAACCGACCAACGGAAGATTACAGCAATCAAGAACTGGCCTCGTCCTCGCGACAAACATGAACTGCGCAGCTTCCTTGGACTATGTACTTATTATAGAAGATTTGTTGAAGGATTTGCAAATATAGCTGCACCTCTACATAAGCTGAAGAACGAGCTAATTATAACTGGGATCATAACTGCGATTCTGCGTTCAGGAAATTAAAAGCGGCTCTATGTTCTAGTCCAATATTGGGATATCCGGAACAAAAGGGTAAATTTGTATTGGACACAGATGCAAGTAACACCGGCATCGGAGCAGTTTTATCGCAAGTACAAGCAGGGGAAGAACGAGTTATCGAATACTACAGTCGAACACTTTCGAAACCTGAACGTAACTACTGTGTAACCCGAAAAGAGCTTTTGGCAATAGTACGGTCTGTTGAGCATTTCCATCAATATCTATATGGGCAAGAATTTCTGATAAGGACTGATCATGCAGCACTTAAATGGCTTTTGGATATGAAACA
>JAEQML010062886.1:0-23793 GCA_016904865.1 Pissodes strobi | reverse complement strand
AGCGAGGGAATTTTGGTTATAGAGAAAACATTTGAAGCCACCAAGAAAGATATTATCCAGGTGTTGAAGCATGATTTTGATCAACTAGAAATTCGAGTAAAGGATTTCCTTAATATCTTAGTAACTAATGCATTGAAACCTATTTCCATTGATTTGGACAAACTCAAAATAGAAAATACTCGAATTTTAAAAGCAAAATTGGATTATACACATTTGGAAAAAACCATGGTGAAAGATATAGCAGCTACTGTTATAGCTGATGCGCTAAAACCCATTACTACTGATTTGGATAAACTTAAAGGATATTATGCGATTGATGGATCTATGGTTCAGCCACTAAATACAAAGTAGAATTTAGTATAAAAAACATTGATGTAGACATTTATATTCAGTTCAAGAATGTCTACAGTCACAGATGCTAGAGAGCAAGTAGTAAAAGAACTTCATCGTCCTGCTCGAAAAAAATTTATTCGAAGAAGGTTTACTCAATATGGTTTGGATGATACCTTCGCCACAGATCTGGCCCAACTCGATCAGTATTCTCGTGAAAATAATGGGTATAAGTATATACTTGTCGTAATTGATTGTTTTTCGAAATATCTCTGGACCCGAGCCATAAAATCTAAATCTGCTCAAGATGTTTCAAAGGCGATGACTCATATTTTGAAAACATCGAAGAGAATACCAAAAAAACTTGTTTCTGATAATGGTAAAGAATACTATAATGCCCCATTTCAAAATCTTATGAAAAAATATGGAATTCGCCACTATAGTACATTTAGTGTTTTAAAAGCATCTATTGCAGAGCGTGTAATTCGAACTATAAAGGAGAAACTGTTTATATTATTCACATTAAATGGCAACCACAAGTGGATAAACTTGTTGGAACAAGTTACAGATACTTACAACAACTCAAAGCATAGAACGATTCAGATGCGGCCGAAAGATGTTAATAAATCGAATGATTCTATTTTTGGACATATTAAAGTTGTTGGAAAACAAAAATTCAAAGTAGGTGATGTTGTTCGAATAAGTAAATATAAACATATTTTTCAAAAAGGATATACTCCAAATTGGACTACCGAGTTGTTTAAAATATCTCAAATAAAAATCACAAGCCCTACAACTTATATATTAGAAGATTTTCGAGGACAGCCCATAAGTGGCTGTTTTTATGAAGAAGAACTACAAAAAACTAAGCAGCCCGATGTTTTCTTAATAGAACAGATTTTGAAAAAGAAAGGAAATAAAATGTTTGTAAAGTGGCTTGGCTTCGATAAATCTGATAATAGTTGGGTTGATGGGTCCAAAGATGTTGTATAATAAATTATATATATAAATATTAATATTCTAGCGTTTTCCTCCCAGTCTTAAAAATGCCTTTATTCTGTAAGGAGGGCGAGGAAAAATGTTTTCTCTCATTCGCATAGACTTAGTCATAAACATAAAGATAAATGTTGTGTTGAGCTAGAAGCAGGCGTTGAAATAGTTAAAACTGCATTCAAAAATCGAATGATTAGTTATAGGCTTTCTACCAAGTTACATCCTATAGATGTGATGTTATATTTAGAGGAACTTAAACCAAAAATTATTCGTTTGATTGAAAAGGGTCTTTCAGATCATTTAAATCTTAAAGTAAATATGGAATTATTTGGATTATATCTATTAGCTTCTCAAAAAACGTTGGATATAAAATCTTTTAACTCGTGTTATATATCTATTTCCAAAAATACAGATCTCGAGGAAGTATTTACCGATTTCAAACAAATTTTGTCCTGCAAAGCGTGTGAATTTAAGGAAAGAGATAGCGGCTGGTCTTTAGCCAAACTCTTGTTTCTGGAATTAAATATAAACAAATGTAGCTCATTATAATAAATGTGGTGGGAAATTTCCCTATATAAGCCCCCTATTATGAGACAATTTTTAGTTAAGCGCAAACATCTACTTAGAAATCATGTCGGGTTATAGTTCCATACCATCTTCAGATATCGAGAATTTAATGGATGATGGGGAGTCATGTTCGTCTTGTTCATCGTCATGTTGGGAGTGGCAGTTTAATCGCATGGTGGATAGAACTAATGCAGAAATCAAGAAAGAAACCAAATATTTGGCCGAAACTTGTTATTCCACCAAGAATTTCAAAATTGTTGCAGGAGTTAGTATTGCACGTGGTTTGCTTCCCAGTGTCAGGATAACGAGTAAAGTAGTAAATCTTCCGGAAGAAGAAATATCTATATCTATTACCGATCCTGACTGGTCATTCTTTGTTGCTTGCTGTAACTCGATCGTTGCCACTGAACTATATACATGGAATAACAATACCCTTTCTTCTTTACTGAAAAAGTGGCAAATTTACGAGCAATAAATTTAACAAAAATCACAGTAGTCTCTGACAAAATAAGCAGCGTATAAGCCTGCGCAATAGCAAGGATCTGTTGAAATAAGTTCAGACGTGACGTCTTGGCTTTGGCTCTTTATATGAAATTAAGTAAATGACGAAGAAAGAATAATAACCGATGACGCGTACTCGATCAGTATGAAACTTCGGCACTGCGTGTATGTGCGTCCTTTTTTAATGCACAAGCACCAATATATTCGTGTGTTTTTGTGCCGCACTTTTATATTTTGAATCAGTTATTGACGACGAAACGTTTAAGAAACGTGGAACGTCTAGCTTGCACTAGTTCAGTGGGACAGGGCAGTAATTGCTGTTTGCGACGTTTGCGTTTGCTACATTGATTTGTATAGGAGTGGATAAGCAATAGCCGCCTGTCGCACTATTCAAAAGTGGCAACCTATGGGCGAAAAAACAGGTTTCTGCGCATGACAAAATCGACGTAAAATGGAAAAACGTAAACAAAAAAGATACCGTTTTGTCATGCGCGCTAAAACACTTGCCGTATCAGCAGGCGTCGGTCAGGATCGAACTTGGCTTTTGTCTTTGACGTGTTTTCGTTTTGACGGCGCGGGGTTTTGAGTTAATAATTCTAGTTTTTACTTTTTTTTACTTTCTTTGGACCTAGTGTCTGTAGTTGCTTAATTAGTTTTAGTTTAGTGGTTCACGTTTGTGGTTTGTACGTAACCTATTTTGATTTTCGTTTACATTGAACAATACGCAGATAAACAATCGGCGATGCTATCAAAATAGAATCCTGAAAGTGTATGGTTGTGCTTTGTAGTAGTAGAGGCAAAATACCCGGGATTTCCTATTTCAAGTAAGTCTAATTATTATAAGTATTACTTATTTATACCTTATTGTTTGTTTCACTACGCTAACTGGGGCCTATTTTACAATCGGCAAGACTCCTCTACCGAATATTTGGTGAAATAATCACTCTCGAAGTCCGGGCCTGCCTATTTACCTTCACGGTGCAACAGCTGGCTCCTACTAATTTTCTAATGCGCAAGTCCAAATAGAAATATCTTTGTTTACATTTCGCGGTCGTAAATTTGCCATCTTTGGTCTATTTATTGCTTATCCACTCCTATACAAATCAATGGTTTGCTATAATTATTGCCATTTTTGTATATCCGTATTCGTTTGTGTTTCGGTTTCGTTTGGAGATTGGAAAGTTTTATAGTTAAGATAGTTTTGATAGTTTGTCGTTTAGTAATTGCTGTTTGCATTTGCTGTATTTGCCATTTTTGTATATTCGTATTAGTTTGTGTTTCGGTTTCGTTTGGAAAGTTTTATAGTTAAGATAGTTTTGATAGTTTAGGTATAATGTCTAAATGTAGCGTTTTGTTTTGGCGTAATTACGGTATAAAACATGCTGCTGGTGTTGGTTATTTTCGGTAAGTAAAGTTTATTTAATATTGTATTTTGTAGTCCGTGTTAATCTACTCTTTTCAGATACATAACGCAAACTTTTTTGCTCTTTCCTTCAAACCACTACCCTCTAACTATTCAATTTTTAACGAATATTTTGCGACTTTATTTTAGAGTACTTAACTAGGAATCTGCTTTCCATTTTCGCCAACAATTTTTGTAAAGTTAACCACATCAAACTATTCTCAAGCCATACTGTGGTTAGGTGTAGAAAAACTCGCCTATAGGTACCTAGTACTCAACCTAGTTTCATTTCACTCTGTTACAACGTTACATGAGTACTTGGCAAAAGGTTCTTACTCGAGTAGGACTCGGGTTCAAGTAAAATTTTTTAATACCTACCTAACCTACACCCTATTTATTTTAGAATCACTGAGTCAACTTAGTATCACTGGGGTGCAGACACCCATAGAGGTTGCTGAATACTTTAAAGTAGTTTCAGAAAAAGCACTTAAAACCACAAAAAGCAAATATTTGGGTACCTACTTTAAAAATTGCATATTAAGTAATGCATACAATTCTACTTAATTTCTGCATTTTCAATTATTTTTCTTCTCAAAAATTTAGGCTCGAGTGAACCTGTGTTTTTTTGTATTGGGATACCTTGTATATTGTATATTTCTCCGGAGGGATGTTGGAGAGGGTGTCTCACTCTGATAGAAATTTGTACATATAATACCAAGATTGTCACCACTGTCATGTATATTTCAACAAAATGCCTGTGACTGCCAGCAGACTGCCAGTGACTGCCAAACCAAATTGTACATGTACTGCCTATTAGTGAGACAACCTTAGATTTCTACAGCCTTCGATAGGGTTTGCTTTTCATTACTTAAAACTAAACTACTTCCTTGGACATAAAATTCATTGAGATTGGTGGTATTTTGCGAGGGGTGTGTCAATAGTGGGCATTACATGTACATTTTGGTTCGGCAGTCTGATTGTAGTCTGCTGACAGTCTGTTAAAATATATATGGCAGTCATAAGCAATCTTGGCATTACATGTACAAATTTGTATCAGAGTGAGACACCCCTCACTATTTTACAAAACCTATCTAAGTACATATTTAAAAATATATATAAGTATCTCTATTACAATAATATGGAATCAATATTTACTTCTAACATTCTTACAGGCTGACTGAAAACAGGGCTCCTGATTGGCTAGACGCTCTAGGTATCGATTCAGAAAGTGGAATAAAGCATTTTGTGATGTGTAGTGATCATTTTTTAAAAGAAGATATTACAATCTCACCTCGAGGGAAAATGATCTTGAAGCCAGGTGCAATTCCTAAAATTAATGTGCCACCAAATGTGGAGCACCATAGGCGTTTGATTCAAGAGAAGAAAAAGCTAACAACAAAGTTAGTATTATTCCAATACATATTTTTTATAGTACTAACAAAAAGATTGTTAATTTTTAACTATGTTACAGTTTGATAGTGGATGAACCTCAGGATGACCCATCTGAACCAATGCTTATAGACGAACCCCTCCAGAGACCCTCCCAGGAACATGATTTATTGGAGATACCATCAAATATTCTAGGAGAGCCTGCCCTTGAACTTGAAATTGGTACCCGTACTCTTTCAAGTATTAGGTAATAATTTTCATATACTTTATTATTATTATGTTGTATAATAAAAGTTCTCCATTCTTCCGGTTTTCTGTCACAGATAATGATTCCTAATCAAAAATATAAAAAAGAAAGTTTTATACTCAGTTTCATCTTTTTTCCATTTATTTGGTTTTTAATAGATTCATATTAATTTTTTGATTATTTTTTTTTTAATTAATATCTGTGGCAAAAAAAAAACGAAAAAATGGAGGACTTTTAAATGCTCATAGGCTACAAACAATTCAATATATTCACTGCCCAAAGGCTCGTCGAACAGCCTGTATAGCATTGTTTTCAAAATATTATTCATTATTGATTTCAAAAAGCACTAAAATAACAGTAAGTTGATATTGTTTTATTTTCAAACACTTAGTAAGTTCATTTGGCACAAATTAGACAAAAATAAGATTTGGAAAAAATTCTATGCCCTATTGTTAGTATGTATTTTGACTTAGTAAGATTCACTTCATTGATCTACATTATTATTAGTTCCAGTACAATAACCGTATCTTCTGACATGGCACATACACTATGGGATGGACAGAACCTGTATAGATTACTATGTGTCCTTCAAATCTGCTGCCTTATTATATTACAAGAACCTTGGAATTTTTTTTCTGATGATCTAAAACCTCAAGGTCCATTAAAGAGAAAATTGGTTGACATATGGGGATCCTTCAGTTCTGAGGATAGTACTGGTATTAAAGGATCACAAAAAAAAAGAAGGAAACATCTTAGAGAAGATCACTCCTACTGGTAAGCTATTAAAACAAAAACAATGATAAATTGGTTTTTGATATAATCATTATGTCATCAAATCCATCTGTATCATTTGCCAGTACCTAAGATTAAAACCCAATTCATTATTACTGTTTGTTATGTTAGTCAACATTTTGACCGACACAAACTTTTTGGCTTTTTCATGATCCTATGGTCTTATAAAAAAATTACATCAAACTGCTTACCCAAGTAACAATTTAAATGCTAGTTAGATTTATATCAGCTTTAAAATAGTTTTAAAATGGTCCGTAGAAGTACTGGGGTTTTATGAACACCTTCAAACATGCTAACAGATCTTAAAGTCCATTTATTCTTAAAAATAAGTTTTAAAGCAGCCTTGGCAGCAATAATATTAAGTGTCCATGGACTTGAGACCGGGTACTCTTGTGTTAGCTTTAACAAGGCTTTTGTGTTATCAATCTTAAAACTTGTTGATCTTCTGGAGGGTTTAAAGTCTGTTTAGTTGTAAAATAATCTATCTTAAGACTATAGCTTTAAGTTGGATTTAAAACATAATATTCTTGAAGCACTTCATAAAACTTGCAGTTTTATATAAGATATCAATAAAGCTCAAGTCTTAGATTGGCTACTTAAAAGACTGTATTAGGACTACTGGGAACATATATTGCTTCATAAGGGCCATGTAATCTTTACAAAATCCTGTTGAACTTTTCTATTGCTTTCTTAAACCATTACTTTTTTTACCCTCCCGCCTAGAGTATTTTTAAAACGGTCATCTTGTCCTTCGGACTATCTGTCAGCGGTGTTCAATATAATTTCCTAAAAAATTGCAAAAAGTGGTAATTTAAAGAAAAGTAAAGTTGCAATCTTTAAAGATAATAAATGAAAATGCAGATCAACATAAAACTGGACAAAGTTTGAGGTTATGATGATTTAATTGGGCGCGGAAAACTTGATCGCAGCGCTAGAAGACTTATGCGACACCGTGATAAGGCCAAGCAGTTTTATGAGCAGGCAACCTTGGTCAAGACTAAGAAGCTTTACTCTTAGGAACAGTTAAGAGTAAACAGATTAATTACAGTAAATAAAATGTTATGAAAAAGCTAATAGGATTTATGTCTTCTTTCTAAGAAACCTCGAGCTTTTAAATGATAAGCCATATTTTTTACAAACAACACAGGCCTCCATATTGGAACTATTTTAGCGAGGTAATATTATTCAATAATTTTATCAAAATTTCGCAGTTCTTCCCTTAGAAAATAAAATGATATTAACAGTAATACAATATAAGATTACAAGCAAACATTTTTATGTTTACTAATTAAACCGTTTAAGAATTAGTCGGTAATAATTTAATTATTTAAAAAAAGCAGTAAATTTAAGGTGCTTTAATTTTTACTTCATCGAAAAAGCCGACTGCGTTATATTTTTTTTTCCTATTTCGGTAAATTTATGAGACTTTGGCATTGCATTTCCTCCATGTTTATTCTTAGGAGTTGGAATGCACCACCGACTAGACGACATCACATGACGGACATTTGTTTGATGTAAATGGTTTACAGGTTATGATAATAATATCTAAAGATATTATAAATCTCAGAGTTCTTAAACTCATCCTAATCTTAGATCACTATAAATTATATGGTTTTAAATGACACTTGTTAAAAGTTTTATAATTACCTTGAAGGCAATGATAAGAGAATCTATTTCAATGCAAGGTCTTGAGACCCTCATACGAGTGGGCTCTTTTGCTGTAAAAAGGCCTTTATCTTGCCTTCAAGAGGTCTAGAGCAAAAGGTTTTAAGTCAGACTTATTCATTTGGCTGTAACAACGTCTTGAAAACCGTATTAAAGCTTCTTTTGTTACTTGGGTAATCTGGTAGAAACTAGCTTTTGTTAGCGCTAAAAATTTTTTTATAATATTTAATCATGAAATTTGCTTAAAATCTGCGTTCTTTTAAAGGCTCCGCTGTTTATATAAAGTAATTTTTGTTACAGCCTATCACCCCGTCGTTTATACACACAAACACAGAAGACAATAGCAAAAAATCGGCAGCTGCGTTTAAAATTGCACGGTTGAAAAAGGAAAGTAACAAGACTTCAAAAAAAAGTCAGTAGTCTTCAACAGATCACTAAAGAATTACATAACAAAAGATTGATTTCCAGTGATGCTTTAGGGAGCTTAACGAAATCAATCTCTGGAATTCCATTAGCAATTTTGAGAAGATACATGCAGAATATCCAAAACACTGATACAAACAAGAAGCAAACTAGGACACAATTTCCTAAAGAACTCAGGAGTTTTGCACTGACTTTACAATTTTATTCCACTAAGGCCTATGAATATGTTCGCAAAACTTTTTGTCTAGCTTTGCCTTCATGTTCGGTCATTAGAACATGGCTTAGTGGAATCGACTGTAATCCGGGATTTACTGCTTGCTCCTTTCAAACCCTCAAACGGATTGTTAGTGAAAACAGAGACAAAAATGAAGAAACCATAGTTTCATTGGTCATAGATGAAATTGCCATAAGAAAGCATATTGAATTTATTGGAAGTATTTCAGCAATCTGGGAAACCTAATCCTGAGTATTATGGTAACTTCACATTTTCCCCTATCACAGAGGAACAGATTAAAACAAGTATTAAGAAGTTAAAGCCGAAAAAGGCCATTGGGAGGGATGACATTTCTTCATATATTTATAAGGGATGTTCTGATATCTTATATGCTCCGTTAATGACAATTTTCATGTCTAAGGACAAACTCATTTCCTGAAAGATTGAAATATGCAGCTGCAACTCCTATCATCAAATCAGGAGACATTGGCTTGGTTAATAATTACAGGCCCATTAGTGTTTTTTAACGCATGGTTTTCTCCCAGGTGTATCAATCGTCACCAATTTGAGCATCCTTACAGAAGCAGTAGCTAGGGCTATGGATAATAAAGATCAACTAGATGTTATATTAATATATTGTGCAAAGGCATTTGATATGATTGACCACGGTATACTTGTGGACAAGCTGGGTAAATTTGGTTTTTCATTGAATGCATGTGAGTTTATTACATCTTATCTCACCATTAGACCCCAACAAGTTAAAGTTGGTAGGAAAATCTCAAAACAATACATATCAATATCTGGGGTGCCACAGGGTACCAGGCTTGGCCCTCTGTTGTTCTTAGTTTTCGTTAATAATTTACCAAACTGTGTAAAACATTCAGAGTGTCTCATATTTCCAGATGACTTTAAGTTATATAGGCATATATAATTTTTTGATGGTTGTTATGGACTTCAGAGTGACTTGAATTCAGTACCTGAATGGTTTAATGTAAATAAAATGTCATTAAATATTAGTAAATGACATGTTTCGACTTTCAAACGTAAAATAAAGTTTGCAAATTTTCATTACATGGTTGATGACCTGGTGTTGAGTAGAAAAACCGAATGTATGGATCTTGGAGTCCGCTTGCAAACAAACTTAAAATTTACCGAACATTATGAAACCATTGTAAATAATGCTTATAAACTCCTTGGATTTGTAATCAGGAATACAAAACATTTTAAAGATATTAAAACAATAATAACTTTGTACAATAGTCTAGTTAGACCAAATCTGGAGTATGCTTCAGTTATTTGGGCATCTCAAGCAGTGGGTCATGTTGACCTGATCGAAAGGGTACAATAAAGATTTTTGAGATACCTGCACTTAAAAACGCACAATGCCTATCCTTATATGGTCTCGTATAACAGTATGCTAATCGAATTTAAAATGGTAAAATTAATTGTTAGGCGTAGTTTGAATGATATTCTATTTATTTACAATATAGTAAACAATTTAAAGTATAAGAAATGTTCCTTAATTAACAATATAACATTTGTAGTTCCTAAATTAGAATAAGAAATAGCAAACTTTTCCAATGTTTAGCTCTAAATAGTTCTCCTATAGTTAGAATGATGTGTGTGTAAGAATTTTATACAAAAATGTGATATAGATCTCTTTGATTCTACAGTAGGGCAAATTAAAACTGAGATTTTAAACAACAATATACTCTAGTGAATTTTCTGTAGTGAACATTTTATATTCTCTGTTTTTTTTCTATATATTTTTATTTTCTTCCCTTGTCTGTGTTTTGTTTGTATATAATTTTTTACAAGAAACCAGTAAGCACTCTTACGTTTAAGTACATGGCTCATGTGTTTGTAGGAGTTTAAATGATAAATAAATATCACAAAGCCGTTTGGAAACTGCACACCACTTTTTCACAAAACTTAGTTGGTTGAGGTTTAGCGCCAATTATAAGCATCTTATTATGACTAGACGTTGATATTTGGCTGCACATGCTATTAAATGGGGAACTTGCATAAAAATTAAATTTGAAAAATATTACTCACAAACGCAATTTAATACTATTAAAAGAACCACAGTTCACAAAAAAAAACTAATTTTTTATTTTTGTATAATAAATATAAGCAATTAAAAACTGCAAATTCAAATTATTCTTGTAATGTCCATAGCTGGGACCCGGTTGTGACGTCAGGTAGCTCGTTTGTCGTCGCACCTGACAGACGGCAGAGCAGGGAACGTCTTAGCACCCTTAGCAGAGTTGTCTTTCAAAATTACTGACGGCGGTTTTTTTTAAAGGACAGTCTGACAATTTACCATTACTGCATATGTTTATAGTGGCGTCTTACATAAAAAAATGCCGAAAGCTTTTCTCTTGCAGGTAGGTTTATAGAAAAACTAGTTAATGAGTTTGTGAATACCTATGGCTACTGTACTGCCTTCACTGACATTTTAAGATAATATGTCAGTGACTGCCTTCCGATCGAACGAGCGACGTGACGTCACGTGTCGTTTAAAATTAATAGCTTGCGGTAACAACTTTAATAATTGTTTATTGCAACTTAAATATTGCGATTTCAGGGCTGATATTTGGTGTGTGCTGTCTCTATAGGTAGGCAAATATATTAAAGAAATAAAAAAAAAATTTCAAGTCCCCTATTATTAAGGATTAATTTATTCTCAGAATTGTTTGCCTTTTGTCTTAA
Source organism: Pissodes strobi (assembly GCA_016904865.1). Taxonomy (NCBI): domain Eukaryota; kingdom Metazoa; phylum Arthropoda; class Insecta; order Coleoptera; family Curculionidae; genus Pissodes; species Pissodes strobi. Next base: position 12,558 of record JAEQML010062886.1, on the reverse strand, counting down.
ACTCTGTGGTATTGGTATTACTTTTATTATTATGCTGTACGTTGTGTACCATACGTTACCAATTTTGTTATTTGATAATAAATATCAATTTATATTATTTTTTTTGATTTCAATCAAATTCGGAAATTTTCCAGGTAGGTATAGAATCATTACATATGGATTTTAATTATGAAATAACAAAAAACTGATCTTCAATTTTAATAGATCACTTAAAGTCTGTCCATCCTTTTAGAATGACTGAGATGCTGTCAGTGTCATGTTATCCTACAAGCATCCATATAGAGATTCTTGAAATTGAGAAAATGATTGGTTAGAAATAATTATGTAATACTTAATCCAATTGCGAGCCCTTTTTAAACACAAATGAAACGCGCTGTAGGCAAGCATCACCTGTTCTAAAATGTTTAATTGACACTGATAACGTGTTTAAAAAAATGAAATAAACTGCTATAATCCCACATGGTGGCCTATGTGCACAACAGCCGCTGGCCGCTCACCATTTTTCATTCTGACTGTTATAATATATTACCAATTTCTCTAATAATTTCACCAAATTTTTAAACCAACGTTTGCTTTACCTTTATTGCATTTAAAACTAAATTTGACGTATGTCAGGCATTCAAATAAACACGTAGTATAGCTTTTCCACCCTTGATAGATCCGCAATCCGAAGCAAAATCGTCATTTTCTTAGCCGTCTATAAGTTGCTTTTATTTGTAGTGTCACTTACATATTATGTCAAAAATATTGTTATTCAATTCAATATGATCGCTATTAACATATTCATTATTATTTTCATGACTTCACAGATATTTCAGATGAGAACGCCATCAATTTTCTAACTAGCCAATTAAATCAAAATTCCCAAGTACGGATCTGTGCTACTCCCCTCTGCTTTAAAATCGCTTGTCCTATTGCGCAGACTCCGCGGCTGCTTGTTTTGTTTACATTTTTCGGTCGTAAATTTGCCATGCTGTCAAGCTTATTGTTATTCCAGAGTATATAGTTCAGTGATCGTTGCGGAGGCTGCTGCTGATAAAGATTATAAATTCCAAGATGACTGTCATGGTGCTGGGACTTTTATTTTGGATGCTTTTACGTCATTAGGCGAAGTAGTGATTAGAATGCAAAGTTCAGAAACTATGGTTACTTTATGTCTTTGTTTAGATGATTTGAAAGATATTTTAAATATTTATGAATTGGTATGTTTTAAGTTAAGATTACTTAAGGAATTAGGTTTAAGAACTTTTTATGATAACGTATTAAAATATGTAAAAGTGTCTAGTACAACTGAAGATAATTGTTTGGATATAATCAAACAGTATTGTAATTTAAATATTACCGACCTATCTTATTATATGTTAGAATATATTCATATTAATCCGTATAAAATTGTTGAGGATGTAAATAAACTTTGCAGAATGGATATTTAATAAATGTATATAACTACGTATTTTGTGTTTTATTTCTTAGTATAGACTAGCTTTTCACGATGGCGAGTTGTTTGCTAGACTTTTTATCTGGTGCTAAAAATATAAAAGATTATAGCGTTGAAGAATTAAAATCACTGCCTATAGATTTTTTCCTAAAATACGTTGATTGTTATTCTCTTTTATGTATTTGGGGAAAACTCCCTGTTGAATATAGACAAAACTTTAATTTGCAAGTTAAATTACCATGTTTCGTTCACTACAATCGACCTGAATGGAGAACTCAAATTGATGGCCCACCGACTTCGCAGGCCGCATGTCCTTTCTGTATAAAAAGTATACCAAAGTAATACCGATTCATTATAACTCCAGTCATGGTTTGGTTAAGTTCAAGTTTCGTCATGCTAACTGCGATTGTTAATCATACATTTTTTGTGTATAAACCAAATCAAGTAGTAAATATACACGCACAGTTGGAGTCTGATACCTTTTCTACAAACGGTTCTTGGATTCCTCTGCTGTCTGCACTTATCCATAATACGACACCTGTTTTTATGACGTGGGTTCCTCCGTCTTTGCAAAACGACTATCAGTATAAACTCAGACTCTATTTCCAAAATAGAACATTTTTGGATGCTAAAGAATGGATTACTATTGGTTTAGGAAAGAAGTTTCAAGCTGCTCAACACCTAGAAATTAATTGCAAGAATGAGACCATTACGACTGCGTCAACCCCCGAGAATCCTAATGGATATTCCTATTTTTTAAATATGTGTGTAATTACTCTTGTTGTAGCCTGTGGTATATTATTAGCGAAATTTGTATATAATATCGGAAAAAGCCGATGTACTGTATGGTTTAATAAATAATTCAATATGAGGAGTGCGGTTTCAAAACTTTCTAAGTCCGTGTTAAGTGGTTTCTCAGAATTAACAAAAAACCTAGAACTTCCAAAATTACCGCGTTTCCGATCTGCTAATATATAAGGTACTTAAAAGACTAGTCTAAGAGAATGTTGGCCACCTAATATAAACTTTTTGACAGGTAGAAAAACAAATATAGCAAAAAATATTCTGAACTTAATCAGTTTTGAAACCGCACGATGGATTTAGCGAGTTTTGACGCAGCAAAATAATAGGAAATGGTAATTAGTTTATTTTATTAAGCACAAACAAGTTACAACTTTCGCCTTATAATAAAAAAAAATATATTATTCTGGTAACACAAGAAGTTACCACCTTCGGCTTATAATAAAAAATGAAATATTCTGATAACACAAGTTACAACTTTCGCCTTATAGGTAACAAAAAATAAAATATTATTCTGGTAACACATGTTAAAACCTTCGCCTTATAACAAGAAATAAGAAAGTTTTCTGGTAACATAACATAAATAATTACTGTGTGTGCCTAAATTCTTAGACCGTTATCTTCCGTAATATTTTCTTCTTCTATTTCATCCCCTTCGACATTATCAAAAATATTAGAATAAAAGGTTAAATCTACTGTGGTAAGCATTCTCCATTCAGGTCCATAGTGTTTTCTCAGGAGCTCTTCAACATCTTTGAGTTTTGCTGCTTTTACGTTGACTTGATAAGATTAATTAATTAATGTCGGTCTATTAACCTATCTGTGCACATAGACAGTTTTGATGCAGAAAATGTGAACTCACTACTTTTCATAATGGATTTGAGCAGTTTTGCTGCATTATTTAGCTTCAACAGATAAACAGTTTTGCAGCAGGATACAAGGTGGAGTTAGCGAGCTTTGATGCAGTAACTGGTTTTAACCTTTAATTTTACACGGAAAATAATCAGTTTTGTTGCAATATTAGTACAGTATTATACGCAAAATGTCCTAAAGAATGCAATGCCACCTATTATTCAAATTTTGTCGGAAATGGACTTAGCGAGTTTTGAAACCGCACTCCTCATATATATTTATCGTTGATTTATTTTCTGCTATTTCCAGCTGATATTTAAAATGGCAACATCGCTTATAAGATGTTGACTGTATTTCGATATACTAATGGATTATTATATTTTATTTTATAACGAAAGGAAATAAGAAACATTTTTTCTGTTGTTTGGTTTATTATTATTGTTAATCACATGTCATTTAAAACACAGAATCTAAAATTATATAATAGTTTAACATTGTTTAAGGCGCAATGCCAAATACCGCCAGTGGCGGATCCAGGATTTTTGTCAGGGGGGGGCGCACGTTTGTGGGGCCCTGCCACTCCATTCTCCACCCCAAAATTTTGGGGTGCCACGCCCAAATTTTTACCCAAAAGGTTTTTAAAAAACGCCTCGGTCTAAACTTTACACAGATGAGACAACAATGCTGCACTAATTGCAGTCATTTATTTTATAAATTATTATATACTAAAAAAACAAATTTGGTATGTAAGTAACCAGGAACAAGATCTGGTTACGTAACCTTTATGAATTTTAACACAAATACTAAATAAATTAAACATTAAAAACAATACGTGCAAACAAATTGATTGTAAACGCTTGAACATATTATAAAACACTATTTAAAATCATATTGCAAAGTTAGGTTTCCTTTTCCCTTTGCAAACCTATCTAGGATAGATTCTAGATCCAACTTCATTGATCGATATATGTATAAAAATGCTAAGCCATTTAGTCTATCTTCAGGTATAATAGGTCGAAGGTAGGTCTTTAAAAGTCTCAAAGTTGAGAAACTTCTTTCGGTAGTAGCAACAGAAACAGGAAGAGGATAAATAATTGTTAGCGCATTATAGATGTTTGGAAAGTCACTTTTATTACACATTTGCAAAGCTGTTAAAGCGTCATCACACTTACTATTTATAGTTTCGTGTTTAAACAATGTAAATTCCACGATAAACACTGTATGCGAAGGATTGTTTAAAACAGAGCTAAATGTTTCTATAATTTTTGACACCGTATCTGATATTTTCTGCGGGTCGTATTATTCAAGGGTTGTTAGAATACTTAAATCTAACAAAAAAAAAACGCTCATTAAACCTTCTGAAAACCATCCATCAGTTAGGACAAAATCTAAAATTGGTATAAAAATAACTCTTTTCCAATAGTTTTCTGGTAACAGGTTATCTTTATCTGAAAAAGTATCACTGTGTGTTTGTGTTGAGACTAGCCGGGGTATTTTGCATCTCTATGCCAAGCTCTATGGTTCATTTTCAGCTTTTTTAAATATACAAAGTTTGAAATAAGATTCCAAGTTCGCTCTTTTTTAATGGAGAGAGTCAACTAAAATTTTTAACTTTGACTATATCAATGTTCTTAGTCTGCAAATATTTACTATATGGTAAGGTAAGTGCAAATATATCTGCTAATGAATATACAGTCAGAAACAGATTTTAGAAGAATACCTGTTTTACCAGAAGAAGTAGGTACTACAATCCGATCCCGATATGTCTTTCAAAGCTTTTTCTATAAGAGGCAAGTCCGTCCGAAATTGTAAGATATAGTTATGCGCCTCTATCCATCTTGTCTGACAGAACTTAATAATTTACGTTTTTTTTTAAAACAAAATTTCTTTTGGACGAAGCTTGAAAAAAGTTACGATTTCTTGAATAATATACTTCTTACTGTAAGAGATTTCGATAGAGAAAGGTTAAGAGCGCGATTAAAGCAAGGAGAAATAATAGCAATAGCAGAATAGTAATTAAACGACAGTATCAACAAAGCTGTATAATTGGATTTATTTAAAACCGCTTAAATTAGAATATATCTAGACAGACAGTTATTGCTAGTTTTTTCTAAAGGGCGGCATAAAACAATTTTAATTTTAATAAACTGTTAACGTTCAGGGGGGGGGCGCGCGCCCCCCGCGCCCCTCCCCTGGATCCGCCCCTGAATACCGCTATCTTTGTGAAAACAGCATTCTGGTGTTTTTTTAAATGTAAACAACTTTGGTTCGCTCTTCATAGGGACGTTGAATATTTGTTTCGCATCAATAAATTTCTTTATAACACCCGTCTTTACGTCGCCTTTGATTATAATTTTTGGATTGTCATATATTTTTAGCATATACAGTAAAACTTTTTGTAGATCGTTTAAGTCATTGAAGCCAGACTCCCAAAGTAATCCATGGTGGTTATTTTCTAAATATGTAACTACTTTCAGATCTTCTTCTCTCAATAGCTGCTTGCAATAAGGCGGCTTGAATAGTAAAGTACAAATTCGTTCTCCATCATAAATAGCAAGCTCTTTAGGAATAAATCCACTTGAGCATGGGAAACCTTGTATATCGATAGAAACTATTTTCTGTTCAGACATTTTTCACAGTACGTTACTAGGCTAAGTATTATACGATACTAAAAACGTTTATGATTGCTTTGATGTTAAATAACTATCCAAAAACTATTACAAATCATCAGAAATATGCTAATTATCATTGATATCGACTTGTATAGACAGGAATGGTTGTGGCTGATATCATTTATTTATAGACTATTGACCCGTCAGCCTGGCGCCTTGCATTATTTAAAATATATTATGATTGGTTTGCATTATTTAAAATATATTAGTTCAAGTCGGTTATTAGATTTTTGTTTTCGTTAGAAAAAAGAGTTTTTGATATATTAAACATAGGCCCAAGTGACCTAATCTATAGCTATGACATCACGGCTTAGAATTTAATGGCGCCCCCCTGCTAGCACCGGTCTTCGCGGGAACCGCGTTACAGTTCATGCGTGGCCCGTCATTTGTCAGCTGTCATTTGTCAAATGTCACTTGTAATTCATCACATGTCGCGCTTTAAAAACAGGTGGTGCCCACGTGAGCGATTTGCCCACGTGAGCGGTTTTTACTACCGCGCAAGTCATTAACAGACATCTGTCAGCTGTCAAATGCCATCTGTCATCTGTCGTATGTCATCTGTCATCTGTCAACTATCTGATGCCACGCCTTTAAAAATGGCGTAGCCCACGTGAGCGATTTTTGCCACTGCGCACCTCCACCGCGGCGGTGGCCCGTCAACCGGCATAGTATCCCTACTAACTCGTAATCTTCCTTTGTAAAATGTTCGCTGCAAATTACACTTGCTTTAGAGTTACACTGGATTTATAAACTCGAAAAGTTCGCAATGTTGACGCTTAGTTGGGAGTTGAAATTTTTGTTCAAGATGAACTAATCAAATCATTCAGTTCAAGTTATAAACTCAGTTGGCGAAACGTTCGCTAATTTTCAGGATGATAAGCAAATTTGAGAGATCACCAAATTTTATGTTCAGAGTTCAGAAAGTTCGTTCCAACCAATGAAAAATCACTGTACTAGCACGTGGTCGCTGTGGCATTCTAATCAACTTTTCTAATTGTTCCAAATAACTGAACTTCAGACGCCTACACGCACAATTTTGTGCACACATTGTAACGAAGTTACTATATTTTTGGGGGAATGGTATGCAAGCCGGATTAACTTTCTTATTTTACGGGCTATTAACATCATTCTTTTTCGTAAAATATAATTAAAATAATCTGAATTCATTTCAATAAAATATTCCGTCGCGAAAAGCCGGGAAATCGGTTTTCACATTTTCCGTAGTAGTCGCGCGGTAATGTCATTCCGTTACGTTTCGCATACCATACCCCCCCCCCCCCCCCTCATTTCATTATTCTCTAGTCATATTCTTTTGGGTTAAGCATAAGTCGCATAAGAGTAACTTCTTTAGTTAAGGTTAATAGTTTAGGTTAACCTCAGTTTAGGTAGGTTGGATTAATAAAGAATAAATTCTTACGTTGCAACGTTAGGTTAGCATAGGTCATCAGGGTTTTGACGTCACCATTCTTTATATTTCCAGTTGGCAAATAGAGATGCTGTATTAGGTGTATTTTGAAATTGTGTGTTTTCTTTCTAAATCCCTTCCTGCTAGTACTAAGCTAGAATAAGCAAGTGAATTTCTGGACGCAGCCGGCAAACCACGCAGAACACTCAAGATAGACCCCTGGTTAGCCACTGTCTAAAAGCAACCCGGCGCAGAGTGGGCCCTCTACCACTATAATCTAGATGCGGTGGCGCCCGAGAACCAACCATTGGATGACGTAATGGTTAAACTAGGCAGTCCAATAGCATGATATACAGAAGAAATAGCATAGTATGCAGAAGCAAAGCGCCTAACGAGAAACGCCTCACAACATGGTTCAATGCATAGATAAATATTAAGTGGTCCAATGAATCCAATGATTACTGTTTTTAAAATTAAGAATAAATATACTACAGCATCCTGCATCAGCACCAAAATGGAATGTAAAACAACTCTGAAGCCCTGTGACCCAGTCCGGGCAACGTCTTGTCAAAATCAAGCCAAAGTACATCCACCCCAAGGTTGGTAGAGGAAAAGTTGCACCATAACTCGGGTACGACAGACGGAAGGGGAAAGCCGCGATGTCAGTTGTTGAAATCGATCGGAAGTAGAAGCAGCATTTACCTTTTGATCTGTGTTTATTTTCCTTCGTGTCTACTTTTTTTGGTTAATATTCTGTACTTGAGGAGTGTTTTTTAAGTGTTTTCAATAAGCATTTTGTGTAGGCATGTAGTAGTGTAGTGGGCTGTTTTGAGAAATAGTTATTTCGGTTTAGAAAACATTCTTGTACGGATAGAGCAGTTTTGCAGACTGGATCAGTAGTGTTGAGACTTTGTTTAGTGCCAGTACTCGGTACCCGATAAACTCCTGAATTAATCAGAGGATTTGGGTCGGCATAAACAATTATTTCTTAATCATTTATGGCCACAAAGGTGGGGGTGTTATAATTAACTTTATAATTAACCACTTTAATTAGTGGATTGTATTAAAATGAGGTGGTGAGGGTTGTATTCATAGGGTGTGAATTGAAACATGTATTTTTTGGTATTACGTACTTTAATAATGCAAGAATTAATTTGCATTAAATATGATAAATATCTACAATAATTTCTAACTACTTTCAAGTATTTATCCTTTCACACATAAAACTAAATAGGTACTGTACATATGGTTAACTATTATTAAATATCCAACTTGATTATTAAGGTCTAAAATGAACTAGATAATTCCTTTCTTTACTGAATTTAATTAAGCTTTCTGTTAATTCAAAATTTCAACTGACTGCCTTTCCATTTACACTAAATACCTTGTGCTTTACGTCTTCTTCGATTCTCTCAACTTAAGTTTACCAGGGATGTAAGACTTCGAACATTTGATTCGAATCTCGAGTAGATGAATAGATTTGTCTACTTACATATTTCTATCCGCCAGTTCACCTTCTTCTATCTTCAACAGCAGAGACATTACGTGTCTCTAGAAAATGCGTTAAAACGCCCAAAGGAGTTCTTTATCCAAGAGAACAGAGAGTACACAGATATTCTCTAAATACCTGTGCAAACAAATGAGAAAAACTACTAAATATCTTCCAGAGCTACGATTGAGTAGATGTACTTGGCGCCAAATCCAAGTAACGCGATAACTAGGATCGATGCATCACGGTTGAGTGGTTGTAAGGCGCTTCATTACTTTTTTCTTCGACTAAACCTTAAATTTTGAGAAAATTAACTAAACATCTTGGCGCCAAACAGAGCGGCGACAGGGACTGTTGCTTTTGGCGCCAAACTCAAACAGAGCGGTGACTGGACCGTTGTTTCACGGGTAAGTGTTTGTAAGGCACTAAAATCTGCTAAAATCCAGTGTTGCCAGAGTAACAAAGTATAAAGTCGCCACCGACTGGTATGAAAAGTCGTCATTTTGTTGTCGCATCTTCTTCGAAATATTCAGAGCAGTAAACTGTCAATATTATGTAATTTTTTTTTCAATTTTTTGAAGAACAAACCAAAACAATTTTTAGTACTCCACTTTGTTAATATTAAAAATAAATAAATAAATAAATAAGAATTAAACTATTTTAGTAATATAACTCATTTTAGTGTAACCAATAACTGACACAGAGCAGCAGTATAGCACGTCAAAAAAAAAATAAAAATAATAAAATACGGATTTCCAATTTGCCGATACAATGCGATAATGCAAATGAATATTGAATAATGTAATGATGCAATAACAGGTTAGGTTGCATGAAAACGTTCATGCGCCGTGCTTCGGGGAAGTCTGGTCTTGCTTAGCATTAATATCCAGCATTGTTCTCCATCATTATTGGCCGTCACGACGAAGATTCTGCATGAGAAATCTGTGGAAAAGTCTTCATTTCTTCAAGAATATCCTTCATTTCCTGTTAAGTGGTAGCACACTCTTCTAGTAACTTCTTTAAATTATCCTCAATGCATTTCGATTTCCTCACCAAATGCATAAAAACACCCATTTCCCCGATCAATTTTTATTCCATACTTATGCAGAAAATTTATTCCTAAAATCAAGTCTGCTTGAAAACTACCTGTTTCAATAATCATAAAATTATGTTGCACAGTTACATCACACGGAAAGGTCACTCACCAAAGTCTGGAATTACGTTTCCTTGAATATCAACTAAACTATTACTACAATTATTTTTCTTAAACCCCATGGCAATATCAGGCTTTATAAGGGATACAACTGCTCCTGAATATATTAAAGCAAGGCATTTATTTCCTTTTACGCTAATTTCTACACTATTTCTAGGCTGAGGGTTTCCATTCAAAGAGCAAGTATATCCCTACCTTATTCTTGTTGCTTATTCCCAATTTGCCTGCTGAGCATCCGGACTTCGGGGTTGGGTAGGAGCCATGATACAAAGATATGATATTGCGCACGTTGGGGAGAAGCCAAGATTCAGCCCGCACGTCATACGGTTAGATATTTCGCGGGCACATAACCTAAACGCCATTTGTTTTGGGTTGTGTTGTGAGTTTATGCTCGGGTTTTTTTCGATTTTTAATCAAATTTTCTTTCAAAATGCGTTGTGCAGTAGCTGGGTGCCACACAGATTATCAGTCTAAAAACTTTACCATCGATTTAATGATTAAAATGGATCAATGCTTGCAAACGGGAAGACAAGGTTAATGTTAAAAATGCCCGTATATGTTCAAAACATTTTGAGAAGGACTGTTAAGAGAGAAACTTGAAATTTCAGCTTTTGGGATATTCCGCTAGAAATCATCGACTTCTCAAACCAGATGCATTACCTAATTTAAATTTACCCAAGAAAAAATCTGAGAACGGTTTGGCTAAAAGCAGGGATGATGGTTCAAATAAAAGAAATCGTACCAAATTTGTGAATAGCATGTGTGTGTCATTAGAATAAACTATGGTGTAATTTGATTTTTGTAGCTTATTAATAATTTTAAAAATTAGTTTTGCTTGCTGTATCTCTCGAATCTGGTCAATCGATTGTACTTTCGATAGTTTATATAGGTCATTTGTATGCATATGGTAGTCAAGATTAAAAAGGATCTTGAGTAGTCTATTTTGTAGAACTTCAATTTTTTGAAAGCTAGTGTTAATGCAGGTACCGCAGACTGGAATAAGGTATCGTAAGATTGAAATAATGTATGCATTATATATTTGGTCGAGTTAGTTAAAAAGTGTCACTTGTAAAATGCTCCAATAAAGGGGATAATTTTGTTTCTTATATGCTCAATGTGGGCATTCCAGTTAAGATTTTCATCCAGTACAAGTCCTAAGTATTTTGTGCGGCTTATATTTTCTACTTTTATTCCATTTAAGGATATGTTAACTGGCTTTATTAGTTTGTTTTTTTTTGTTTAAATACTGTGTATTATGTTTTAGCCAATTTAATCTTAAGGTTATTTTGTAGTAACCATTGGCTATATTTAGCTAGGTGACTATTTACTCGATTAACCAGATTGTCAGAACTGTGGTCCAAATACAATAGAACAGTGTCGTCAGCAAATGTATAGTATGCGGCACCCAACCCAGATACTCGCAGACAAAGAACATGAAATGAGTACAGTTAAAGGTCCTAAAACGGAGTAAATGGACCCCTGGAGTACACCACAGTTGTTATAAGTTAGGATTACACTTTCCTACTGGTTTACATATACATATTGCTTTCTGTTTAATAAGTAAGACCCAATCAAGGAGAACACACATCCTCTAAACCCCATTCTTTCCAAATTATTTAATAAAATTGTATAACTTACCACATCAAATGCCTTTTGCAGGTTTACAAAACATTCTATTATGATTTTACTATTATCTAAGTTGGTTGAAATATGGATAAGAAGATCTGCGGCTGCACTCAGAGTGCTGCTATTTTTAAGAAATCCATATTGATATAAATCATGAGATAAATCTTTCGATGAAAGATATCATTCGTTTTTTTAATACTGTTTCCATGATACTGTTTCCATGATTTTAGAAAATACACTGATTATGGAGATGGGTCTATAGTTATTTTGTTGTGTTTTCGATCCTGACTTGTATATGTAATAAATAAATAAATAAAATTATTATTAAACATATAAGTATTTTAATGTACCCATTTTTAATACAGCGATAATAAACTTGAAATGTGCTTTATTTATCCCCAATGTAAAAGATACAAAATTAGATAATCTTATTTTACTTCATACACAAAACTATATTATCACTACAATACCAAAAACACTGTTAGCAAAACGCATCTCGAGTTCAAAAAATGTGTATAGGGTATCGTGGTAATCTTACTAATTTTGGGTAAGTATTATTGTGGTAAATGTTCTAAACCCTAACATTATTAATATTATTTCATAATAAAGTGTTATTATTAAATTATAACAATTTATATGCCATTAAGCTATTAATTTCTCATGAAATGTATTTATTCTTTCTTAAATCACTCTCAATGCATAACTTAATTTTGTCATCAGAGGCTGTACAAAAAGTATTTCGTATATAAAAACATGTATATCAGATCTTACCATATCCCATTCGTTAATACAATTTCATATTAAAAGGTCTTATCTAACGTAATAGCTAGAAAACGGAAAATAAGCCATATATTCCCATATACTCCATTAGGTTAAATTCAAATCTACGAACCGTCTGACGTCATGCGCCGACTGGACGAATTTGGAACGGCGATTTAGCATATCTTATATTCTTCGTATCATGGGTAGGAGCTGCGTTGTAGTGTAAAGCATGTCCTGAGCGTTCCTGGTTGTTTTTCTGTGGGAATATCTTGCAAAATCTCCTGACTCATTGCAATTGAA
>JAEQML010062885.1:0-23795 GCA_016904865.1 Pissodes strobi | reverse complement strand
ATGGCTAATACAACCTAACCTAACTACTCAACACAAACAAATATTATCAACAACACATAAGAAATATACTTAAAGAATGCAAATAATGCTAAAACAGTCAAGGAGCGAAAAGAAAAGTGATGATAATTAAGTAAAAAAATTATAATTAGTAAATAAAATAAAATAATAAAGGGATACAATAATTTAGTAAATAGGGAGACATTCTAAATAGCTATTTATATAAATTACTGGGGAAAGAAGTAAGTGTATCTTTCCTGCACGCAGAAATAAGCAAACGGTTAAAAAAATCATACTTATTTTAAAGCATATTCCAACCATGAGTAACGAGATCTTGCAAAGCTACTTATCTAAAAACCTGATGCAAACAATTAATCAACTAAAGATAGTAAGAAGGAAGAAAAATATATTACCAAAAGTTTTTAAAAACTACACTTACGAGCATATAGAACTTAAATCATATTAAGCAATTGAAAAAGTAAGGAAAAAAATAAAAAATAATAAAATAAAGTAATAACTTAGGAAAGAGAAAAATACAAGAGAGGCCATTACGCACATATGGAAATTAATCATAATAACAAATTGGAAAAATAAAGAAAAAGATAGAAACAAATCAGAATAAAATAAGCAAACAACTTAGGAAAATAGAAAAACAAGACAGACTATTATTAAATAATAATAGCACAGCTACTTACCTAAAAGCCGATGTAAAAAATTAAGAAACAAAAATTAGTAAAAAATCAACTACCAAAATAATTTTAAGAATTAAGCAATTGGAAAAATAAGGAAAAACGAGAAGAGAAAGCGAAATAAAATAAGTAAAGAGCTTAGGAAAAAGAAACACAAGAGCGACACTTAATGAATAACAGTATAGCACAACTACTTATCTAAAAACCTGAGGCAAAAAACTTAAAATAGTAGGCAAAAAATATATTATCAAACGTACTTTCACACAGATGGAATTCAAATCATGTTAAACAATTGAAAGTATAGAGAAAAACGAGAAAAAGGGCAAAATAAAATAATTTAGGAAAGAGAGAAACACAAGATAGACTGTTAATGAATAATAATTTAAACATAAACATATTCCAAACATGAATACTTAATGAAATCTAGCGCAACTACTTATCCAAAAACCTGATGCAAAAAATTAGTCAACTAGAAATAGTAAAACAAAATCTATTACCAAGTACATTTATAAACATATGGAACTCAAATCATGTTAAAAAATTGGAAGAATAAGGAAAAAAGAGAACAGAAATCAAAATAGAAGAAGTAAAGAGATAAACACAAAACAGACTAGTAATGAATAATGGTTTAAAAACTTATTCCATAACATGAGTAACGAGATCTAGTGCAGCTACTTATCTAAAAACCTGATGCAAATAATTGGTCAACTAAAAAATGCACTTGGAACCAAAATCATGTTAAACAATCGGAAGAATAAGGAAAACAGCGAAGATAAAGCAAAATAACTTAGGAAAGAGAAAAACACAGGAGAGACTATTAATGAATAATATTTTTAATACATATTCCAAACATGAGTATTGATATCTAGCACAGCTATTTATCAAAAAACCTGATGCAAAGAATTGGTCAACACAAATAGTAAGAAGAAATCTATTACTAAAAGTACTTTAGAATCATGTTACACAATTGGGAAAAATAAAGAATAAAAAAAAGCAAAATAAAATAAGTAAATAACTTAAGAAAGAGCGAAACATGAGACAGACCTTTAATAAATAATAATTTTAAAACATATTCCAAGCATAAGCAAAGAGATCTAGCACAGCGACTTATCGAAAAACCTAATGCGAAAAATTAGTTAAATAAAAATAGTAAGAAGAAATCTATTACTAAACGTACTTTAGAAAAATAGACTTACACACACATGGAACTTAAATCATGTTAAAAAATTGGAAACAATAAATAATAAAATAGAAAAAAAGCAAAATAAAATAAGTAAATAACTTAAGAAAGAGGGAAACACAAAACAGCCCTATAATAAATAGTAATTTTAAAACATGTTCCAAGCATAAGTAAAGAGATCTAGCACAGGGACTTATCGAAAAACCTGATGCAAAAAATTAGTCAACTAAAAATAGTAAGAAAAATCTATTATTAAAAGTACTTTAGAAAAATACACTTACACACACATGAAACTTAAATCATGTTAAGCAATTGGAAAAAGTAAAGAATAAAATAGAAAAAAAAACAAAATAAAATAAGTAAATAACTTAACAAAGAATGAAACAGAAGACAGACCTTTAATAAATAATAATTTTAAAACATATTCCAAGCAGAGGTAGCGAGATCTAGCACAGCGGCTTATCGAAAAGCCTAATGCAAAAAATTAGTCAACCAAAAATAGTAAGTAACTTAAGAAAGGGGGAAACAAAAAACAGACCCTTAATAAATAATAATTTAAAAACATTCCAAGCATAAGTAAAGAGATCTAACACAGCAGCCCATCGAAAAACCTGATGCAAAAAATTTGTAAACTAAAAATAGCAAGAAGAAATCTATTACTAAAAGTACTTTAGAAAAATACACTTACACGCACATGGACCTAAAATCATGTTAAACAATTGGAAAAAATAAAGAATAAAATTGAAAAAAGCAAAATAAAATAAGTAAATAACTTAAGAAAGAGGGAAACACAAGACAGACCTTTAATATATAATAATTTTAAAACAAAAAAATGAGTCAACTAAAAATAGCAAGAAAAATCTATTGCTGAAAGTACTGTAGAAAAATACACTTACACACACATGGAACTGAAAGCATGTTAAACAATTGGAAAAAATAAAGAATAAAATAGAAAAAAGCAAAATAAAATAGGTACATAATTTAAGAAAGAGGGAAACACAAGACAACCTGATGCAAAAAATTAGTCTACCAAAAATAGTGAGACAAAATCTGTTGCTAAAAGTACTTTAGAAAAATACACTTACACACACATGGAACTGAAATCATGTTAAACAATTGGAAAAAATAAAGAATAAAATAGAAAAAAGCAAAATAAAATAAGTAACTTAACTTAAGAAAGTGGGAAATACAAGACATACCTTTAATAAATAATTATTAACATATTCCAGACATAAGTAAAGAGACCTAGCCCAGCGGCTTATCGAAAAACCTGATGCAAAAAATGTGTCAACTAAAAATAGTAAGAAGAAATCTATTACTAAAATTACTTTAACCCTTACACACATCACGTGGAACTGAAATCATGTTAAACATATGGAAAAAATAAAGAATAAAATAGAAAAAAAGCAAAATAAAATAAGTAAATAACTTAAGAAAGAGCAAAACACAAGACAGACCTTTAATAAATAATAATTTTAAAACATATTGTACAGCGGCTTTTGGAAAAACCTAATGAAAAAAGTTAGTCAACTGGAAATAGTAAGAAAAATCTATTACTAAAAGTACTTACACTTACACACACATGGAACGGAAATCATGTTAAACAATTGGAAACAATAAAGAATGAAATAGAAAAAAAGCAAAATAAAATAAGTAAATAACTTAAGAAAGAGGGAAACACAAAGCAGACCTTTAATAAATAAAAAATTTGGTGTGGACAGAAGCAAAAACTTTAACAGCATCGTTTGTCAGAATTTCGATCCGAGCCTTCGTTGCAAAGATACGGGCGAAAAACGGGTTTTCCCCCAAAATCCCCCCGCAAATTAGAGCCCCGGTCCCTCCCGTATGGTCTAAGGTGGTCTAAGGGTTTTTCCTTTTCCCCCCTCCCCTGGCCAAACGGGTGGAGGGGGGGTTAGGGGTCCCGGGATCTTCTTTTTACCCCGGCTACATCCCCTGAAAATTTCAGCCCTCTACCTATACGGGAACACGTCAGTAGAAGGAGCGTTACGTTACATATCCGGGCATGACGCGTGACGCGTGACGGCTCGGTCTCATTCAACCCCCACAAAAAGAAACGCAAAACGCGTCTAAAGAAGTTTTTACTTCAATAATTTCAAAAATGTTCCAAGCATAAGTAAAGAGATCTAGCACAGGGGCTTATCGAAAAACCTGATGCAAAAAATTAGTCAACTAAAAATAGTAAGAAGAAATCTATTACCAAAAGTACTTTTGAAAAATACATTTACACAGACATTGATCTAAAATCATGTTAAACAATTGGAAAAATAAGAAAAAACAAATGTAAATAACTTTGTAAAGAGAAAAAAATTAGTCAACTAAAACTAATAAAGGAAGATCTGTTACCAAAAGTCCTTTAGAAAAATACACTTACGCATATATAAAACTCAAATCATGTTAAATAATTGAAAAAATAAGGAAAACAATAGAAGAAAAGCGAAATAAAATAAGTAAATAACTTAGGAAAGAGAAAAACATAAGAGAAACTATTAATGAATAATAATTTTAAAACATATTCCAAACATGGATAACGAAATTTAGCAAAACTACTTATCTAAATTAGTTAGCAACAATTAGTAAGAAAAAAAATATTACCAAAAGCACTTTATAAAAATTCAATTAAACACCTAACATAGAATTCAAATCATGTTAAATAATTGCAAAAATAAGGAAAATAATAATTTAGGAAAGAGGCAGCTAAAAAGACGAGGCAAACTATTAATATATCTGTATAATGGCGAAAAGTTTACTCTAGAAATCATACCTTAATAGTCCCAGTATTTGATACAAGACAGCGTATAATTTATTAGCAATGTTTTTAGTAGTTAACACATTTCCCCACCCTGATAACGTTGGATCCCAACGTTTGCCAATACCTCTAGAAATCATACCTTAATAGTCCCAGTAGTTGATACAAGACAACGTATAATTTATTAGCGAAAGAAACTAACACCAGAGGTGAAATACAATTTTCCAATTCGTAGCAAAGTTCCGTCAGTTTCACAAAATGATCTCGAGTCTCTTTCCAGTAGGTAATGTCTTCTATCTGCAATATAAAAATAAATATATTAAAAATCTTACAGAATAAAAATAATCATACTAATAGTAAAAACAAAAGTAGTAATAAGTATATTAATAATAATAACACATGTAAATCGAATGATCTATGGTATTACCTGGTATCTAACCATTAGAGCCACTTTATGTTCGATTTGTTTCAGCCTGAAAGCGAACGCTATACACAGCGATATCAAAAATACGTCGACGTAATTCCAAACTATCGTCCACGTCCAGTTCAATATCTGAAATCGAAAACTCGTTGGACTGTATTGCAAAAGTAACAAAGCTCTGTATACCTGTACAAACATCGCGAAATATATGTTGTAAGGAAACACCATAAAAACGAATTTGAAAATTACTTGAAAGTACGTGTGCAATTCTTCCGAAGCGGGCAATCCGTGTAGAAATATCTCCAACGATGCTGTAAAAAATAGATGTTCTCCTAAAAAATGTAAATACAGAAAATATATCAAACCTTGTTATAAATGATTATCTGTTAAGAAAAAGCCCTCAATTTGTTACGTTTTAATCCGCTTTTTTTAATTGTATTTAATGTACCAAATTGAAACTTAATAAGATATTAAGGGTCTAAAGGCTCGGATCATGCTAATAATATTTATTCTCATATAATGGCTCTAGGGTCTAAAATAAAACATTAAACACTTTAACAATCAAATCTTCCTCTAAGAATGTTTAAATGGGAAATTATATTATGATGGAATATTCTTGGTGACCTCTGCACACCGGTTCACTACCTTGGAATTCCTCCGTGCATCCTATATGTTAATGCCGGAGATGAAGGTGCGATGATCCAGCACCCCGCCCTCCTATCTACTTACGTCGTTCACTCTTAAAAAAGAATTTAAATTTGTATTGTTTATGCGGGGATTATGACCCATCAAATCCCATTGTCCTCCCCCAGGCTAGAGAACGCCGAAGTACAAAGTCTCGAGCTGATCAAAACAAGACCCACAACGAAGGTAGAGAAGCTGAAGCATTTACCATCAGCTGCGGGGTTACTCAACTTATAGACGAACCAATTCGAATCTCAGAGAGGAGCGAATTCGCCGCCCTCCTGGATCAATCCTGACCTGTACACAATTACAGTTGGTTCAACATTAGGTACTTCCGACCACAGATTTATTACAACGGTTTGTGAATTGCCAATTCTACAAAAGAATCCACCATTGCCTCGCAAAATCTGGCATTACAATTCTGTAAACTGGGACGATCTAAGGGAGTTCTATCTAGATTTTCCTTGGCTCGAGGAGATTACACAAGTAATATCCTCAGGAATGGAAGGATTCATCCCAAATTCCATCAAGTTACTGCCAAAGGAAAAGCCCTGGTTCGACACAAGATGCGGAAGAACTGTAGGTAAGAAACAGCAAGCCTACAAGTACTGGCAGCAAAATCAGATCGCTGAAACTCGCAATTATTTTATCGAAGCGAGGAACGAATGCAAACGTGTGATCGACGAAACTAAGGACAAACACAATCAAAGGATCAGGAATAAACTTTTGCAATGCCCTAGTGGCTCCAAGAATTTCTGGACCGTAGCAAAGGCAGTAAGTAATAACTTTACAAAAACGTCTCTCCCACCTTTGACAGACGAACGTGGCATCACGGCGACTACAGCCAAAGAAAAAGCAAACATGCTCGCAAAATATTTTTATCGCACTCTACCTTAGACGTCAAGGCAAGGCTCTCACCACCATATCGAACATCAACACTACCATGGCAGAAGTCAGGTATCATCACCGTGATATTCGCAAAATCCTTAAAGAACTAGATAAGCAAAATGCATCACAACCGGATGGAATACCTGCCATCGTGTTAAAAAACTGCGCCAACGAACTAACACCCGTTTCTTCCAGGCTTTTTTCTCTGTCCTACGAAAAGGAGATTTACCCATCTTCTTGGAAAGTCGCTCGAGTGCAACCTGTTCCAAAAAAAGGCAAGAAAACCATGCCCTTAAACTATCGCCCAATTGTCTTGCTTCCCATAATCTCCAAAGTCATGGAACGTGTAGTCAATCAGCAACTACTCAAGTACCTCGAGAACAACAGAATAATCAGCGGTAATCAATACGGCTTTCGCAAAGAGAGATCAACAGGAGATATATTGGCCTATGTCACTCAAATATGGAGTAGGGCAATTGAGAACTACGGAGAGTCTCGAGCGATTGCGTTGCATATTTCGAAGGCATTCGGCAGAGTTTGGCATGGCGGATTGCTCAACAATTTGCCACCCTTCGGACTGCCAGCCTCTCGCTGCAGCTGGCTTGCCAGTTTCCTTAAGAACCGATTTCTGCACGTTGCAGTTGATGGACACATCTCAGACACATTCACCATTAACGCGGGCGTGCCTCAGGGCGCAATACTTTCACCAACTCTGTTTCTCATCTATATTAATGACCTGCTGACCGAAACGAATAATCTTATTTACAGTTTTGCAGATGACAGTACCTTTGTCTCCCAATTTGGATCAGAAAAACCTTTACCAGCGGTTGAGACTTATCACCGTAGACAGAAGCAGATTTCAGCAATTAATCAAGACCTGGAGAAAGTTCAAACTTGGGGCGACAGAAATTTGGTCCAGTTCAATGCAGCAAAGACTCAAGCAGCCACGTGTACCAAGAGGATCAATACGGCGGGCAGGATCGACCATTCCTCCATCCTCGCAAATCGGACTACTGAGTGTCTCGGTCAACATCAATATGTCCTGACATGGCCACGTTGCTAACATAGCAAAATCAGCCTCTCAAGAGCTTGGTGCGCTATTTCGTAACAAAAAACTGTATACACCGCAGCAGTTGCTCTTGCTCTACAAAACGCAAATAAGACCGTGCTTTGAATAATGCTCACACATCTGGGGTGCCGCATCAAAACACACCCTAAAGCTGCTGGATTCCATTCAGAAGACAGGTGTGCGTCTCGTCGGCGACTCGGAGTTGACCCGGAATCTGGATAGTCTGGAACACCGCAGATATGTGGCCAAGATGTCCCTGTTTTACATATACTTTCACGGGAGATGTTCCCAGGATTTAGCCCGCCTCATCCCACCTCTGGCAACGCCTGTCATGCAGTCAGGACAGACGGCAAGAGCGCAGCCGTTCGTTGTACAGGGTGTCTCAACGATAGAGTAAAGTAAGTTTTTGCTTAACTGATACTATTTGTGTCAAAATGGTATCCGCTGTAGGGTAAGGTGGCAAAATGCGCATATTTTAAAAATATTGGAAATCATACAGGGTGCGTCACAAAAGTAGGGCAACAAAAAGTAAGATTTTTTTAAATGGAACACCCTGTATTTGATTTTATTTTTGAGTTCTATGTATTAATACAAACGTTTTTTGTCATATAAAACATGAGCTGAAATTTGATAGTTTTTGAAACATTCGGATTTAACGATGAAAATTAGCATTTTCATGGTGTTGATAAATGGGCAGTTTCTCCGTCACTTCAGAATTGCAAACTACCATATTTGGCGGGAGGAAGGACTAGTACTATAGTAATGTTTAGCCTACGCAATATTCGTAATTAATTCCACAGGGTGTTTGTTATATGCATCCAAATTCGCAAATCTATAAATGAAGGAATCTCATTTTTTTTAAATGGCACAGCCCATATATTTTTATTTTATTTTATTCAGGATTAAATAACCTCTCATTTTTGCTAAATATGTCCTATACCTATCTTTAATAGTTATCGAGAAATGTCGATTTTTTGCAAATTGCTACGTTATATTCGATACCACAACATTGTATGGATCGCGGTATCCATGAAAACCAATGTCTATGATAAACAAAAAATTCATGTGTCAAAATAAAACGCATAATAATAATTGTCGTGAATTAAAACTTTACCTTGCATTTTTCGTCTTCATTTCGATATTTTTGTATTGGACATGGATTATCCTTTAAATGAGTTGATTGCTATGATCTACGTGTTAGGCGAGGCTGAAAAGAACCCTGTGTTGGCCGAAAGAATTTACAGAATGAAGTATCCTGAACGTCGGATACCTACTACCAGCGAATAACAACTACGATAAGAAGATTCACTCTCCGCGGCGGCACGTTAACGGTATGTCTCCTTCCCCGCGCGAAAACTAGCATGATACTGGCATGTGACCTTTGGACCCGGCGCACACTGGTCGAATTTCTAGGAAAGCTGGCCATAATAAGGTTTACCAGAAATAAGATATAAATGTTATTAAGTATTACACGTTTAATATATCGTGTTTTAGACAAATAATTGTTGAATTTTTTGTTCATCATCTATATTTATATATAGGGAGTATCAATTATCACTGACGATAAAAACCATGTATAAAAATCATTTGTATGTTCTTAAATCGTTCTAAAAAATGATTTTGAAAATTAAGGGCTCTTTCGTGGTAAAAAAAAGGGTTTTAAATTTTTAATTCGAAGCCATATTTACAAATTAAAACTAAATTATAAATTTTTTTCTGCTGATTCAGCCAAAGTATTTATTACCTCTTTTTATAATAACATCAGTCTTGCATCAGCAATAATGATTCTACCGAAATTTCAGCTTCAGTTTCACTTACTACACTATTATGGGATTAGGGGTGGGCGACAATAATCGATTATTCGATTCACTTTTAAGAAATTACCGATTAATCGACTTATCGATTAATATTTCAGAAAATATCGATAATCGATTATTTCGATTAATCGATTATTCAGTTATTTGCTAAAATATTAAGCGTTTAATCGATTATTCAATTTCTTGCCCACCCGTACCGATAAATTTACAACAGATATAGCTTTTAAAATTCCAATTTAATAATGCGTTGCGTTAAGGGTAATTTAAATGACATTTGAAAATACTTTCAGTACAACATATGAAGCAAAAAAAAAACAGAGAAACGTAAATGCTCAAACAAGACAGCAGCAGGGAAAACTGCGCACGTTACAAATTTAGCCAGTAAGGGATCATTTCGACGCGCCATTTTCTGATAATCTGGCTTCAGTTGTTGCACAATTAGGTAAAACACCAACACATAACCTCAACGGAGTGTTCGCACGTTAGCAGTATAGTACATTTATCTTTTTATTATGTATTTGGGCAAAACTATATGATAAAAAGGATCACTCTCCGCGGCGGCATGTCAACGGTGTGTCTCCTTCCCGCGAGAACACTAGCAGAATATCGGCAGGCCATGATACAAATAAAACAATCAGGCGACCTTTGACGCGGCGGCCATAGACAAGCTCATCCTTTTGTCAGATTAATTTTCACGCCTAAATTCTATAGTTGAGTCAATATTCGATATAAGATAATATCGCTATTTTTTAGTTGTTTTGTATTACAAAATAGGAATGAAATATCCAGTAAAAATATTGTGCGAAACCTTTAACCAATTTTAAAATCACCCAAAACGCCAAAATTTAATTGAATATTAAAAGATGGGGCAAATTCGAGCAACATTTTCTTCTTGATGTCTTTTGTCAGAATATTAGTATTCGGAAATATGGTGAAATCATTAACACAAAATCAAAATCTTTTCAATATTAGTTATTACATACCTTGAGTATTGTTATTAATAATAACTAATTAAAAACGTTAACAGATTTTTGAAACAGCCAGTTGAATACAAACTTTATCAAAATATTTATTTGGTGATAATAATAAAAAAAAACATAACGTAAGTTTGACAGGGCGCTGCAAACAATTCAGAAGATATCAATTGTGTTTCTCCATAGCCAAATAGAGTATTAGAGTGCTATAAATAATTTCGTCATAAATTTGATTAGATATACCGCAAACGAAAATATCGTTTATGGCCAGCTTTTATTTAAATTCAACCTGTGTGCGGCGAAGTTCGCCGATCGTTACCAGGCAACGAAGACGATTCCTTTGTAGCGCTCTCTTGCCATTGAGTGGGCCTTCTTGTCGTAGTTAATATTCGCTGCTACTACTAACGGTTTTCGAAATGTGATGGAGAGATTTGATTCCAGCGGTAGTGTTAAATACCCTAAGCGTGAAGTTGTTAACAAAAACGCAGCCAATGAAGAAAAAGAACTTGAAATATTATTAAATATTCAAGAAAATCCCGAAGTAAGTAGTAGGACGTTAGCGACTTTATGCAATCAATACCTCCAAATCAACTGTGAATCGAACAACAAACAAGTATAAATATCATCCATATCATATTGAGCTTCATCAAGAATTGCGAGAAGAAGATTTTGAAAGACGAATTCAATTTTGTAATATTATTAATCAACAATTGCAGTTAAATAACAATTTTTTGTCCAATGTTTTGTTTTCCGATGAGGCGACGTTCAGAAGCAATGGGGCTGTAAATCGGCATAATATGCACTATTATGCCACTGAAAATCCTTTTTGGCTACGGGAAGTTCAAAATCAAGGTCACTGGTCAATACATGCGTGGTGTGGTATCCTTCATAACCAAATTATCGGTCCCTATTTTTTTGATGAGCCTTTATCGGGCCCCAGCTATTTATATTTCTTATGTGAAGAATTGCCTCAGTTACTTGAAGATATTAATTTAGATTTAGACGAACGACAAAATATGTGGCTGCAACATGATGGGGCACCTCCGCATTTCCATTGCGAGGTCCGGGATTTCTTGAATCGGCAATACCCAGAAAAATGGATTGGGCGTGGAGGCTTTATTTCGTGGCCACCAAGGTCATGTGATTTAACTCCGTTAGACTTTTTCTTATGGGGATACATAAAAGACCGGGTATATGTCAATAAACCAACCACCAAGGAAGATATGAAGAACAGAATTCGAGAAGTTTGTCGAACAGCGACACCTCCTATGTTGTCGGAAGTGAGATACAACATAAAAAAAAGGATAAATATGTGTATTCAACAAGAAGGCCGTCTATTTGAACATTTATTAAGACGTAATATTGAATAAAAACTTAATTAATATTGAATAAAAGCTTAAAATTCAGGATTCTAAGCGTTTTATTTTGACACATGATTTTTTTTGTTTATCTTAGCTATTGTTTTTCATCGCTACCGCGATCCATACAGTGTTGTGGTACCGAATGTAACGTAGCAATTTGAAAAAATCGAAATTTCTCGATAACTATTAAAGATAGGTATAGGACATATTTAGCAAAAATGAGAGGTTATTTAATCCTGAATAAAATAAAATAAAAATATAGGGGGTGTGCCATTAAAAAAAATTAGATTCCTTTATTTAAACATTTGCGAATTTGGATGCTTATAATAAACACCCTGTGGAACAAATTACGAATACTGCGCAGGCTAAATATTACTATAGTACTAGTCCTTCTTCCTGCCAAATATGGCAGTTTGCAATTCTGAAGTGACGGAGAAACTGCCCATTTATCAACACCATGGAAATGCTAATTTTCATGTTTTATATGACAAAAAACGTTTGTATTAATACATAGAACTCAAAAATAAAATCAAATACAGGGTGTTCCATTTAAAAAAAAACTTACTTTTTACTGCCCTACTTTTGTGACGATGATTTCCAATATTTTTAAAATATGCGCATTTTGCTACCTTACCCTATAGCGGATACGATTTTGACACAAATAGTATCAGTTAAGCAAAAATTTACTTTACTCTATCGTTGGGACACCCTGTACAACTGGAAACACCTGGAACATCGCTTTACAAGAACTTCTTTGTCTGGTGCACTGCATCACTGTGGAACTCACTCACCAACTTCTTTGCACACACACACCGCTCGTCGGGCACTATAGGATCTCCCTTTGGTGTGTGGGCCTTTGCCATAAAAAAAACATAATGGTCGGCACAAACAATTTAATTTTAAACTTATTATGACCACAAAGGTGGGGGTAGCAATTAACTTTATAATTAACTATAATTAAATTAGTGGACTGTATTAAATAGGGTGGTGGGGGTTTTACACACAAGTTGTGAATTGAAACTAGGTAGGTATATTAACGAAGTACTTTAATAATGCAGGTGTAAATTGCATTTGAATTTAATATGGTGAATATGTACAGTTCTGTTCATAAAAAAGTGGGACAACGTTTGTACATTGTAAACCTGCCTGTGATATTCCAAATTTCAAAATAAAGTGGTACAGATTTGGCATTTAGCAGATTTCCGCCACACATTTTAAAAAAGTCGGTTTTACAATCTCAGAAAATTGTTATTTAAATAATTATCAATAAATGAACAGTGTATTTAATGAAACCTTAACAGTAAACAGCAACAACAAAATATTTTAAATAAAAATAATAATTTATAACAAACACTTTCTAATTAGTACTTAGTCATTGCACCATTTTTAATTAACATGCTTTTATTAGCTTCACCTGTATGTATGTTTGTTTGTTTGTTTGTTTGTAACTGACGATGAGGTAGAGGGCTGAAATTTTCAGGGGATGTAGACGGGGTAAAATGAAGATTCTATGCCAAAACTGGGGGTCGTATCCCCCCCCCCCCCCCCGTTCTGGCAGGAGAGGGGAGAAAAGAAAAAACTAAAATAATTAATTCCGGGAGAACGAGAGGGGGTAGGGGGTCCAAATTTTTATGAGAGGTGTGGTATCTGGGGGGCTACCTTGGGCCACATGGGGGGCGGCGGGGCTCTAATTTAAGGGGGGAATTTGGGGGAAACCCGTTTTTTGGCCGTAGCTGTGCAACGAAGGCTTATCAAGGACCGACGACAATGCAATAATTTTATAAGTTTATCTAATTATCCTGATGAGGATCGACAGGATTAAATAATATAGTTTAATAAAATGCTTCCATAGTACATCGAACTAAAAAGTGGAAAATAAATATAATTTAAACAAACTAAAAAAACACGCGTTAATGATCAATCGACTAAAAAACAAAAAATAATTATTATTACAGGCAGAAAATAATAATGAACGAAAAGTATTAGTATTTTTGTGAAAAAAGCGTGGGGTGCTCGATGTACCATCGTGCCTGGGACAGGAAAATGTGGTTTAATCTGCCGGACTATTAGCTTGTTTTGAAGTTGTCAGTTTGAATTAATTTTGTGACTGACTAATGTGTCAAAAGAAATATACATATATACATACCCGTGTGTTAACCACCGAGCAAAAAGCGATCATTTCCACGCGATTGGGGGATGGAGATAAAATAAGAAACATCGCAGATGAATTGGGAATTAGCAAAAATACCGTGCTGTTAGCTAAGCACAAAATTGCAGAATATAGAAGTATTGTTAGAAAGGCAGGTTCCGGTCGCCCTAAAAATTCGAATGACGGTCAAGATATAGAATTAATTAATTTTCTAAGAGATCATCCCTTTGAAACAGCAATAAAAGCTAAAGAAGAAACACATTTTCCTGGTTCGGCTAATACAGCTAGTAGTAGAATTCGTAGTTCGGATATAAAAAGTTGCTCTGCTACCAATAAAATATTTTTGACCGCAAACAAGCAGCGAAGACCAGAATTTGCTCATGAATACATAAATGAAGATAACATGTGGGAAAACGCAATATTTTCCGATGAAAAAACTTTCAATCGTGCAACAATGGGAAAATCCGCGTTTACAGACCTTCCGGTACGAGATACGATCATAATTACGATGAGAGATATACACGTAAGACAAAGTGGACGCTTTTCTATAAACATGTAACAGTTCGATTTTGCCAATTTTAAAATTTCATTTATATGCCGCATTTAGGGAAAAAAATGATGCTGTATTTTGCACTCATCGGTTTATTAATTCTGAATTTAATAATTCGCTTGAAACTGCCTCTTTTCTTAATGTAAAATTAACTATATTTTAAGTATAGATTAGCTATATATTCATATTAGCTTTTAGAATCCGTTGTGACCATCTATTTTAGTTGATAAGCGATGTATGTACCTTATTATTAAGATAACTTGGCTTGATTTGCATTATATTATCGTAAACAGCCAGCGAGTCGATTTATATTTCTAAAGAATTCTGTTAGCCTGCAAAAAAAACGCTGCGTTTGACTTGTTGATCCGTATTTTGGTAGTAGTTTTTGTGACCTTCGTCAAGGAATAATAGAGATGGCAATCTATCGCGCGTTTGTCATTCTCGATTTAGATTTCTGAAGGTTTATCATTCCTGTTAGAGCATTTCCTAGCATTTCTGGAAGAATGTAATTTTAGCTCACTATTTGTGGCTTCCGCCGTCATTTATCGTCATAATAAGCGAGAATTAAAGCGTTTATTTTCTTAGAATTATTCCTTGTATCGAATCACTCGTCAAGTTTTCAGCCCATTACTACTTGTGGCGCAAGATTTAATCTCGAAGGCGAATTGACGAACGGAGGGGACGGTCCTTTGCTAGTTTGACCCGAACGTAAGACGAACGTTTGCCAGTATAGCGAGAAACTGCACGTTTTGAGTATTGTGATATAATACAACCCTTTTGCTAGGGGATTTACTGTGTGGTTTCTGTTTGTGTTTTAACACGACCGATTCTTCGGGCTCTACATGCTGTACTAGGTAAGCATTTTCTCTGGATTCCTTTTTCTGTGGCCTATGAAGCACGTGACCGCCATGTTGCTATTTTTTTTTTTGTTTCCATTATTTATAGCGGCTTCCACGTTCGTCCCATAAGACCGAGACCGTCGAATCTCTTCTAATACACCCTCAAGTCCGAGTCTGAGGTAAATATCCCTACCATTTTTGCCTAAATTAATGAAATTGATTGCTTATCTACCTTTTATTTTTTTTTGTGCACATAACGCCATTTGCTTTTCCCATGTGTTATCTTATCTACTCCATTTTATCTGATCCGAATTTTTATTTTAATGCAACTTTAATTTTGATCATATGGGGAAGTTTATATATTCTTTTAGGGGTGATTCATATCTATCTTTTTATATTCAAGTTGCCGGAACCTTAATATCTCTTTTATTTGCTATATTGCACTGTAAGTCCATGGTTTTTTTTTGTCTGGGAAAATTTGTTTTATAAAGAAGATGTATTTATGCAAAGAGGGAGGGGGTCTATGATTTTTTATTAAAGTAAGGGGGTCTATGATTTTTTATTAAACTAAGGGGGTCTATGATTTTTATTAAAGTAAGGGGGCTTCATTTAATGCGTACTGGTTTATTTCAGGGTTCTTCTGCTGGGCTAGAGGTTTAATTAAAGGACTGCAACTTTTTCTCTGAAAGGCCGGAAGCAGGTCCACAACTTTTTTCCCTGGAAGGCTGACGAAGGGCCTTAACTTGTGGTTCCCGCACTAGAGGCCATCGACAGAGTTCGACGACGGGATTTGGGTTTAAGTTTTGTGTGTCATTGTTTCTTATGTTTACTCTTCGTTTGCTTTTATTGATATAAATCAAACATTGAATTGAGGTAGCTCATTGATTTTAATTAATTTAATTTACATTTATTCACTGGTTTATCGGACCAGTTAATCTAATTGCTTTGAGTTGTTTTCTCATTTTAAAAGTCAAGCGCTGGCTGGATAACTTCATTCTTTTCATTCATTAGTTGGCAGATATAATCCCTCTGAATTTTATCTTTTTATCATATGAATCAAGCTAACCATAGTTTTAATCTAATCTGGTGCTTTTATTAACTTCTCAAGTTTTTTTGATCTAATCATTGTGTCCGCTCATTGCGGCATATTATCACCATCAGTGCAGCTATTAGCGCACGCATACCTAGTTGTAAGAAGCTTAGTCTACGTCAAGTGATCACTTTGATAAATAGTGTTTAGTGCATTTAGTGATAAGGCATATAGAACCGAGGTTTTCCAACTGAATTGGTCTCTGTACGTACAATCTTCATATTGTACTCTGTTTAATTTATTAATTACTATAAGTCATTTAACATTCTTTTGTCTACTCAACCATATTTTAATATAACCTTTTTCTCCAGATAGATTGTTGTTGTGTTTGCAAAAAAAAGGATTTAGTAGCAAATATAGTGTTCATTAAATTTTAGATTGTGTTTTCTTGATAGAAGTTATAATTACGCCATTGTGTTCGATTTTTTTTTGATAGTTTGAAATTAAGTACTAAGAACCGGTTAATTTTATGAGCGAATCTAGCCACTCGGTACAACACCAGCCGAGCTTTTTCCGTTTAGCTGGCTAGAACGGGTGGCGCTCAAACGACCCCACGAGAGGGGCCGGGCTTTGTAACGCGACTCTCCGGGGCTAGGTTCATTTTTTTTAATTAATTGGGGAAAAAAAATCTTTGGGTTTAATCAGAGAGAAAAACGTGTTGCAAACATTTGCGGCTGGATTAGTGCAAGGGGCCCAGGAGTTTGCCAAATAGTGCAGGGATGGCTCAATGCACCATTATATTGCAATATACTAAACCAAGTTATGATACCATAAGTCGGTGCAGTATATGGCCAAGATTTTATATTTCAACACGACAATGCTCCTATACATCGTATAGTTCAAAATTATTTAGAAGAAAAACATATTCGTGTTCTGCCGTGGCCTTCCAAAAGTCCCGATATCAACCCGATCGAAAACGTTTGGGGTGAAATGGCAAAATTTATGTATAAACACAACTTTCAGCCTAGAACTCAGGATGAATTGCGCCAAAGGATAATGGAAGCATTGGATAAAATAATGGAAAATTATACGAGAAACCTAGTGTTAAGTATGCCACGTCGTTTGCAAGCCTTAATTGATAATAACGGTGCAAATACCGAATATTAAAAAATATTGTTTTTATTTTCGTTACATTTTAAAACAATAAACATACGTATTTTCATTTTTCCTCGTACTTTTACAATAGGTACTAGTATTATTATTGTTTCCGTGTTTAATTTCACTGCCATGACAACAATGATAAATCCTTAATAGATTTTGCATACTCTTTATAGCCTAGGAGCTATTCAACAACGAGAATTTTGTTGTCCCAGATTTTTTTCGGCACGATGGTACATAATAGTATATTAAGATACTAGTTTTAAAAGACCATATTCTATCGCACGAGCACGAAATTAGGAAACGACCCGCTTGCGGGGAGTTTCCTAACGTGCGAGTGCGCTAAATGTGTTTTAAAACGTGTATTTTATACTATTTTTTCTATTTTGCACGTTTTTTTAATGAAAAACATTAATTTATTCAAGTCGCTATCAAAAGTTGGACGTCCATCTTGTCACTTTTGACGTCTGTATTATTAGGAATCCCATTCAAAACGGTGTCGAAATTTTTGCTAGTGAGCCTAGGCATTGAACAATTTTGTTAATATCATAGTAATCAGTCAACAAAAGTAGTGTCGAAAAGAGCTTCTTTTCGACACTACTTTGCGTATCGAAAAGACTTCTTTATGATACCAAAATAGAAAAAATATATCACAAAGCGCCCCACGTTTTTTTCACAATAATACTAATATTTTTCGTTCATTATTATTTTCTACCTGTATTAATAATTATTTTTTGTTTTTTAGTTCGATTGATCATTAAAGCGTGTTTTTTTAGTTTTTTTAAACTATATTTATTCCCTATAGCATCATTTAGCCGGGTAAGTATTGAGAAATAAAAGTTTATAATTAAGTTTGGGGTTGTTTCGGTTAGTTGAATGAAAGTGCTTTATTGTCCAAGGATTATTACAATGAATAAATCTTATTGACAAAGCATGATTAAAATTTTGACACATACACAATTTTGTAGTCAATTGAATCTTGACACAAATACATATACGCTAAGTACAAAAGTACCACACTTAACAGAATACTAAGTAATACATGGCACACCTAGCATATCTAAATACTATCCTGCTTAAAGAATTCGTCAATGCCATAAAATGCCTTCGACAACAGCCGGTCCCTCAACTTCTTCCTAAACATCCTCAGATTTAGGCTACGTCTCATCTCCAAGCTTAGGTGGTTATATATCTTTAAGCCATTATAAATGAAGGAGTCTCTAATGAGGCTCAGGCGAGGGATAAGTAGGGGCACATGGTCTATCTGTCTCGTGAAATGGATTTGTTGGCGATTAGGAAAATCGGTTTTGTTTTTATGAATAAGGCAAGCAGTTTCTAAGATGAATAAACAGGCAAGGGTTAGTATATTATTGGAAATAAAAAGAGGCTTGCAATGAGCTCTAGGATGGGCATTGCATAAGTTTCTCACTGCTCTTTTCTGAAGGACGAAGACTGATTGGAATAAATACCTTGAACAGCCACCCCAGAATGGAAGGGCATATCTGAGGTGTGATTCAACATTCGCAAAATAAATGTTACGGGCGAAGTGTTTCCCCAATTCTTGGGAGGTAATACGAATAGAGTAGCAGCCAGAGGCCAACTTTTTATTTAATTTTAGAATGTGATGCTGAAACTTTAGGCTATCCTCCAAAATCAGCCCAAGGAACCTAGAATTATCAACAGAAGTAATAGAATGATTACCTATCTCAATGTTGTCTACCATACAGTTAAACCCAAGAATGTGAGTCTTAGACAAGTTTAGACAGAGAAGATTAGAGTCGCACCATTCCTTTATTTTATAGATGTCGGACGACATATCAGCCCTGAGTTGGTCTACGTCGTGACCACCCCATGATACAGACGCATCATCCGCGAATGCCGTGATGGAACCAGACAAGTCAAGCTGAAGAAGATCGTTAATGAAGACCAGAAACAAAGTAGGTCCCAAGACAGAGCCCTGAGGGACACCGCATGGAACACTCTGCTTACTGGACGAAACACCCCCCAAAGACACAAACTGAACATGATCCGAGAGAAAGGATTGAAACCACTCAGAAGCCACACCACGGAAGCCATAAACCGATAGTTTCCGCAGCAGTATACCGTGGCTCACGCAATCAAACGCTTTAGATAAGTCACAGAACACTGCCGCGGAGGTCTCCCCTCTGTTGATACCCCGAAATAAATTCGATAAGAGATCAAACATAGCATCAGATGTACTCTTACCCTGTTGAAAACCATACTGGTGTTGATTTATTATCTTGTGTTTAACTAAGAAAGAAGTAATTCGTTTACGCGCAAGGGTTTCAACCAGTTTCGATAGTGTGGAAACAAGAGAAATCGGCCTATAATTTGACAGGGAACCATGGTCACCTCCCTTGAAGAGGGGAATGACCCTGGCAACTTTCAGGCTAAACGGATAAATCCCCGTGTCAAATGATATGTCAATGGCGGAAGACAACGCAACAATGGCATCCATTGGCAACTGAGCCATTATGTTCAAGGAAATTCCGTCCTCACCAGCAGCCCTCCTGTTTTTCATGGATTTGATAGTTTCATCCACTTCTTGAGGTGTGGACGGAGAAAAATAAAACGTCTCAGGAACATGGGCGTTGGGGAGATAAGATAGAGGGTCAGTTGCAGGGTGCAAGTCCTTAGTCAAATTTTCGGCAACTGTGCAGTAGTAATTATTGAGGTCTTCCCAGGTTTCTACAATTTTAGCAACAAGTGCATCTCTATTTTGCGGTCTAAATTGTGAGTCATACATTCTTTTAGTCATTAAACTCCATATGTTTTCTATTAAATTAAAATCGGGGCTTTTCGCAGGCCATAATAGGGTCTCTATATTATTCTCTTGGAACCACTCTCTAATTATTGCAGAGTTATGCACGACACAGTTAACATGTTGAAATATTAAATCATAGTTCGGAAAATGTTCTAAAACACTGGGTAGCATAATATTTTCTAATATATTCCTATACTTGACAGCATTGAATATTTCCTCCATAATCCAACACACCCCAAGTCCTTGGTAGCTGATCCAAGCCCATATATTAACTGAAAAATCGTCCTGATCAATCGGAATTATTGATATAGGATTCTTCAAACCTAGTTCCACGGGGGTCTGTAAACCCTTACGTGACCGTTAAATGTCGACTGAAAAACTTTTTCATCAGAAAATACGACTTTATCCCAATTTTCTCGCAATGTATTGTTTAATGCGAAAAGAACTCTTGCCTGTTTATGTTCCTCTTTTAAAATATTTTTTTTTTTAGCAGCGACATAATTTCTAAGAAGCGATTCTTTTATTCTGCGACATGCAGTTGGTCTTGAACCAGAAAAATGTGTTCGCCCTATTGCATTTCGCGCTACTTCAAAGGGGTGATCCCGCAAGTACTCGACCAGAGCTGCATCTTCTCCCTGAGTTGTGATTCTAGGTGTTCCGGGAGGCTTTTTCTTGTCGAGGGTTTCAAAACCTCCCATCTATTCTTTATTTTTTGAATGGTGTTTTTATGTTTATTCATTAAACGGGCAAATTCTCTAACTGGCACACCATCTTCTAGATAAACAATTATTTTAGCCCTTTCAACGTAGCTGACCCGGGGGCATTTTGTATTTAATTTAAAAGCTTCGCAATAATTCCTTCAAACTGTGTTTTAAAAATTAATTTAAAACTGACGCATATTTTAAAGTGATCCTGACTTTTGAAAGTGACATGTTTTGAAAGTCTGATTTACACTAGTGTAAAATCGCTGTCCCACTTTTGTATGAACAGAACTGTACAATAATTTATATACAATTTCTGAGCTACTTCCATGCATTCAATCACTCATACATAAAACTAAATATGCAAAACAGGTTACGTTTCTAGATCTTTAAGGAAATTTCTTAATGGTTATATTTAAGAATAAATCAGTGCCTTTACTGAATTTAATAACTTTTCTATTTTAACTATTAACTGTTTCTTTCTCACGAAATACCTTGATCTCCTCTTTTCTCTACTTCCCTCCAACAAGGCAGGGATCTGACTTCAAATCCTTAATTTGAATTGTACAGGCACGAATTTTTGACCTAAAAATCTGGTACCGCAATTTTACTGCTTCTCTTCAACTACAGGTAAACCGAGACGCTTCGTCGTTTCTGGCTTCAAGGAATTGCATAAAAGCGCCCAAAAGAGGTCTTTGTCCAAGCTTGGACAAAGATGACAGAGGTACACTAGATATTTTCTAATATCTGTGTATACAAACGGAGAAAATTGCCTAAAAGGGTGTGACCTTTTGGCGCGAAAACGGGAACGAGCACTTTCGCTGTTATTAGAGTGAGAGTTAAAACTGCACTGTACTAGAGGGCGGTGACTGGACCGATCTAGCACGCTTGAGTGTTTCTAAGGCACTTTAAACTAGTAAAAACTAAATCTTGGCTTCAAACAGGGCTGCGACGGGGGCAGTTGTCTTTGGCGCTAAATTCAAGCAGCGCGGCGACGACGGCCGTTGCTTCACGGTTGAGTGTTAGCCAAGCACTGAAATATAATGTTTCTATCGCTAGACGGCAAGACCAAATAAAGTGGGGATTCGCGGGAAAAGTCGCGTCGGTTTCATTTGAGAGAGTGAAAGCATCTTCTTTCTTTCTTTGACACACTGCTGTTTACATAACACTGACGGAGACAAGGATATATTAAATTGAAAACGATTCCAAACGATTTTCTTGATGGTGTTTCATTTCGCTTTATTCGAATCATAACATATGACGGACTCTATTATACCGAGAAAACCAGGTTCGGACTAAGGAGTCGTAATGAAGAACTGAAATATGCGGATTTAACTGCACAAATTGGGTTGTACCCGGGGTGAGATAAATCTATTTTGAGTTTAATTACGGTTCATTCATACTACATACATACAGGGTGTTATCACCAAATTATACGGTGAAAAACGGTAGTTTATACACTTGTTGGGGTATTTCCCCAACACATAAGTTGCTAACTATAAAAACAAGCGGTTTACTAGTAACACAAAACGCTTACCTAATGCCAAGGCAAATAACAAAAAGGACACCAGCTTCATTTTAAATTTGTAGTTTTCTACTATTACATAATTTTGCATAAAACAGTCTATTTCATGCCACTTTTCCATCAATCGAGGCCATTTGCGAGCAACGTCTATAAACAAGATCTTGTAAGTTAGAATTGTAAAATAAAAGGCAAACCCAGCTAAAAGAAAAAATAAGTATAATAGTTTTAATGAATATTGTAATTTGAAAAAAAGTTAATTTCTGCTATGCTGTTCATTGGTCAAAGTTTCGATATGTTGCAAAATTGCATTCAAAGGAGCGCTTGATAATAATTTGGCACGATTCAGTCTTCTTAAGTTCACAAAGCATTTGGCCTGCTAGACATCCAGATTTAAGCCTAATGAACATCTCTAGGGCTACATCAAAAATAAAGTTTATTTATGTAGCCCATTTGAGAAATGGAGCTATTCTAGAAGCTACAGATACTTTATTTATGCCTGAAAAAAATAAAAAGTAGAAATTTCGAATAGCTATTTATTTTTAAAAAATTCGAAAATAGGTTGAATTGTAATTAAATTGAAATTTAATGAACATATTGCGATTGTGAAAGCTTTTTGTGCAAAATTCAAAACCGATTTATTATAGGTATAACATGTCGGCATTCAGAAATTTTGCAAACCAAACTAATAATTTTTAGTTAACGGAATTCCCTTAAAAAAATTGAAATTTATAAATTCCCCAAAACGGCCTCGCATTTCCAAGCTTTTCATTAAACTCCGTGTTTGCTGTCCGTATCAAGTCAACATTTAATAATTCCGTATAATAATTTTTTACTTTTTACTTAATATGCAGAATTTCTTATGCTAAACGCCAAATTCTGGTTTGGTTTACCCAATTCCGAGAGTGCGTTTCAAGTTTCCAAAAAAGCTCTGAAATTACGAATATTCCATAAAGCAAACTCCGATTACGGAATTTATTTTAATTAAAAAATTATTTTACAGAATTTCCTTAAAAGAGATTAATTGAAAACGAAATTCTCACATATTATTATATGAAGGTTCTTCTCTTCTTACTCGGAGTTTCGTAAAAAGCCTAAATTAATAATTCCGCAAAGTAAACTCGAAATTCTGTAAAATAAACTTACAAATTCGAGTTCGTTTTACAAAATTAGGTTATAACTCCGATTGATTCAAATGGGTTTAATTTGGATGC
>JAEQML010062884.1:0-23796 GCA_016904865.1 Pissodes strobi | reverse complement strand
TTACTCTAAATAAAAACGGTGTTTTAAATTTAAACTCAACATAATATCAAGTTTTGAATCGAGCGAGCTTGAAGTTTATTAGACGTCAGATCTGACAAACAAGGCGTTTGAATAGAACAGAAATGTTACATTCCCGGCCTAGGACGGGAATGTTATATTCCCGGATAGTTATTTTCTATTCTGGTACAGTTATTGCATGTTGCCAAGCAACGAATACAATATACTGGAACCATGACTTTTGCGGTGAGAAAATACATCGGAAAGGTGTCGTTTTTCGTCCGATCGGATAAAAATACATTTTTATTCTTTTTTTAATTCAAAAACGTACATGTAACTGTAAACAAAGCAAAGAGACGCAAAAATACGATTTTTTTTAATCCGAAACTAAACATGTTTAATAATATATATTCACTTGACTTTGACGTTATTTATAAATTGTCGCTGTCATCGTAAATTTACAATGGAATTACCATAGATACGTACGATGCAATTATCGCCGTGCTCTTTCGGTTTCTACAGTGCAATTATCGCTGTAATTTTTCGAGAATTGCACTCCTCTAATGGGATTTTTTATACATGAGGGAAATATTCGCGATAATTTTTCTGTCACAAAAACTATCGCGATAATTTCTCTGTCAAAGTCATATTCAATGAAATAAAGAAATACGCATTCATTTAGTTCAGCTTATTTCAGAAAAACAAATCTATAAAACAATACAAATTATTTATTATTCAAATTTTGGCAATTAATAACACAGTTGCTATAATTAATAACAATGGGATTTCTATATAATGTCGAGGGTTGATGGGGCGCCTCCATTTGTCCTTCGATGGAAGTTCTGGCTTCCCTCATTGTACTCACAAGTGTATTGTGAAACTCTGAGTTTAATTGCAGATAAGGTTTAAATGAGTTTATATTCGAATGGCCTGTCATTTTCACTATTCTTGAAGCATCAACTCCCTTATGTGATAAATGGCTAACTACTGCTGATCTATGCGAATGATTGGTGTACTTAACTTTACTATCTGATGTTATTCCTGCCTTTTCAGCCGATTTTGCTGTCCATTTAGAAATTTCGTTTCGTCCAATCGGCGAATTTTTGAACCATATACCGTTTTCTTGCCATTGAGGATTTGATGTCAAAAAGAATCTATTTGTTTTAATGTTAGGTCCTCGCTTAGAAACAAGTTTTTTAAAAAGTCTTACAGGGCAGATATCTATGTTTGCTTTATTTTGAATCAACCACTTACTGTCTGTTAAATGTCGAGCTCCACCTTGGGCCGTTTTCGAAAATATTGAGTTATATTCAAGTCGACCCAAACCATCCTCCGGCTCAAGTTTCTATTAGCGGAAATCGGCTACAAAAAATATCGTTCTATAGGATGATTCTACACAAGAATACTATCACAAAAATAATTTTCCGTTTCTCCGCAAATGTTTTGTTTTCCAGAAAACTAGATTTTTTTTATATGATAATTTAGCTAAAACCTATACTTGGATAATTTTCACATTATTTTTTTTTTGTCATAGGCCGGTTCAGAAAAACCTATTAGTTAAAACGGTGTTATTAGTTTTATCCGAAAATGCCTAATTAATGAATTTTTTTTTTTTGTAGTTTAGAATAGCGGAAATCGGCTACAAAAAATATCGTTCTATAGAATGATTCTACACAAGAATACTAGCACAAAAATAATTTTCCTTTTCTCCGCAAATGTTTTGTTTTACAGAAAACTAGATTTTTTTATATGATAATTTTGGGTTAGTATATGAGTTAGTTTGGGGTAATTTGGGATAGTGAAGACAAGCGCGCGTAGCGCGCTTGTCTTTTTACTCTGGTTAGTTTAGGTTAGTGTTAGTTTGGGTTAGCTTGGGTTAGCTTGGGTTAGTTTGGGTTAGTTTAGGTTAGTTTGGGTTAGTTTAGGTTAGTTTGGGTTAGTTTAGGTTAGATTGGGTTAGTTTAGATTAGTTTGGGTTAGTCGGGGTTAGTTTGGGGTAATTTGGGATAGCGAAGAGACAAGCGCGCGTAGCGCGCTTGTCTTTTTACTCTGGTTAATAAAGGTTAGAGAGGTAGAGAGCTACTCTAAGCCAAAAATTTTTTTCTAGTGGATTTTCGCTTTTATTTTCATTTTTTTTTTGAAAATGAGATTGATGTATTTGCGGGGAAAAACTTTGATTGTTCTGAGTTGAGACAGGTACTATAATGTCAAAAATAAATTTAATTTCTTCCTAACGGATTTCCGCTAAACGAAACTTGACCCCATCCTCCTTAAAAAATTCTAATAAATAGTGTACAGCTTCATCGCCACGCCAAGCAAGCTCATAAGAAACAACATGGAAAAACTTCTTCTGCAGCCCTTCCGGTGTGTTTTCATCCCTTTTCGGCCTTTTTTGTAACATTTTTCTGGTAGCATTTCGAGCATCTCTTGCAGGTTTGGAGGAAATATCAGTAAAAGGGTCTATTTTCCTACCGTATTCATTGAAGTACTTTTCTTTTAATAATTTCGCATAATAACAGCTTCCTTATATTCATCACAATTTTTTTTTCTCATATTGGATGCCCAATCCTTCATTATTGCCACTAAATGTTCTTCAAATGTGTCCCGGTCCAAAACATATGCCTTTTCGTTGCAAAATAATTGGAACTGCAACCATATAGACGACTTAGATCGACTTAGATATTTTGGGCTATATTATCTACTTATCGAAATATTACCGAAACGTGACATTATTTCTTGCTTGTTTGACAAAAGTCATTTTGTTATTTAGTTGCTAAGGACATAATTAGTAATGTTTAATTCCACCTTATCTATGAAAATCTGACACCAGCTACTTTTTTGTGACAACGACGTTAAATTTTCGTTCATTGCAAATTTGGTTCATGAAATTCTCCTACGAATATAAATCGTGCATTGAAAATTATGGGTAATTTTTGGGAAATCAGCATTCATGCAATTTGGAGCAAGCAAAAGCATTTGTGTGCACTCATGCTTTTTCTGGATCAAATTGCATTCATGCTGATTTCCCAAAAATTACCGATAATTTTCAATGCACTCGTTATATTATATATGATAACTTGCTTAGAATTAATTTCCACTGCTTAAAAAATCAAAAATTTTTGATTTTATATAAAATATTCTATTTCTTTATAATCTTGCGATAGAACATACTAATACAAAATTTCAAAACATATTATTAGAGAGGTAAAATTATCAGTACACGAATAGTACCAAGTACCTATCTTTTTTATAATATAAGCCTGTTTAATTTTAAGTATCAATATTTACGATCTTGTACCATGCACAGTGTGTGCAATTTATTAACCAATTATTGACTGAAACGATACGGCCTATGGTGCAATAATTAACTCCTATCTTAATTATTAATAAATTAATTCATAGTCGAAAAAGTGATGGCATTGGTTAACTTAATATTTTCTTAAATTGCTCATTAATATCGCATTATCCACCTTAAGTTCAACGTGGGGGCCGCTATTATTAATTATATAAATATGTCAATTTGTGGTTAGACTTAAAATATTTAAGTTAATCTTGACTGAGGAAATGTCTGACTTTTACAAATATACATAAAACCTCAGTTACATTGTTCTCGATGATCTATGATTTTCCAGTCACCGCTTTTGCGGAGGATGAATGCTTGGCCAAGGCTCGTGATTGTACATCCAATATGTCGGAATATCAGATGTTTTACAGAAGATAAGTCCTGTTCGTGCGAATAGTGAATATGGCCGATGTGTGGACGTTAAGGCTATAACAAGATCTAGAAAACTCGGACATATGGCGAAACTCTGGTTTGATGATATCTAATATGCAGCCAGCCCCTTCAGCTCGTATATTCTCGTGAAAAGTATGCGATTACGATATTTTTGAAAGTACAATTGCTTGATGGGAACATTGGCTTTATTATAAAGATTACAAGTATTGTAGATACTCATATCTAGCTTCCACGTAAATGGATTCCACCACAAATTTTTGGACCGAATTGCTAGTCAAATTTTGATCTATCAAATGCTTACCGTCCATAGGGCTATTATACCGTCCAATAATGTTTGGGCGAGGAACACAAAGAGTTATTTTTTCGCTCTGGGATAATATTTTTACATGAGTAACTGGTTCGACTCCACAACAGCTTGATGGAAATATAACTGCATCATCGTCGACTAGGCATATAAACATTATTCCATTTTCACGGTTTAGGACATGAAACTGCTCACCACAGCAGATTATTTCAAATCCGTTTAGTCAGGCAATGTCGGAATTTCCTTCGGTAACAGTACAACACATGCGAATATCATTCATGTCACGAAGTAAGAGTGAACTCGTAAATAAGTTGTCTGTGTTTAACCTATATGGCAATGTCTTTGTAGTTTCGTAAAACTCTCTAAGCCAATGAGGTAGTTGCTTTTCCATGAAGTAGCTTGTCACTTTCCCTACTTCAAGAAATCTTGCCATGGTATGGGTTAAATTTTATCAAATATCCTCCCTTTATATTGAGTGACCACATTTTCTACCCGAAGCGGATGGCTTTTCCTCTAACGAATTGCTTGCAGCTATGCCGTCCAAAATATTTGGACGTCCTTTCGTAGTAGTTTATTTCTTAATCGGCTATAAAATGTTATAAAAACAGGTTTTTTAGTTTGTCTAGCAAATGGTGCATTTGCCAGGCTTTATCATTTTTATCTGGTTTAATGTTGCCTGCTAAATGTAGGAACTGCATTGTCTATTCAAATATATTTTTTCGCATGAAATTGTTGACAATTTAATTGGGTGTTTCCTTGCTGGTTTGGCATCGCATCCACTCAAAATACGTATTACCCTAGCACACTCCAATTCCTCTTGCTTTATAATAGGGCATTTTTTATGAGAGCACATTTTTTAGCAAGAAGGTATTTGATGATTTCGATCATCCAAAATATTTCATAAAGTTCGATAGGTTTCGCTAAACTGGGAAAAGACTGGGTTTCTAAATTCCTTATCTCGCTCCATAAGGTCAGCGGTAAACTGGTTTGTTCTTCTTAAGGCTGTGTCTGGGGCACAATTTTCATGATCTGCTGTTGCTTCTGTATTTCTTCTGATATTGTTTGGCTTCCAGATTTCAACCTTAGTATGAAGAGGATAAAAGGCCTAAATCATTATACTTCGCATACCCTAAATCTTCACCTGGCAACGCACTTACTTCGGGAGGTTTGGTATATATCGCTTCAATATCCAAAACATCATAAGCATATACCATTTATAGCGCCTCTTAAAGGGAAAGTCTTTCCTGGAACGAAGTAATCATTGGCTTTCAGAATAAATGTTCACATATGTGAAAAAGAGCGAAAATTTATCACAAAAGTTATGTCCAACATTGAAACTATAATACAAAATAATGCTCTCATATCCTTCTAGTGCTACATCATTAAAGTTTCTGTGCAAACATATAACATTTTTAACAAAATCTATTATTAAAACGACTTTGAAATGTTTTTGAGAAATACCATAAAAAAGAAAATATGTACTTGCTCTAGATTAGCTTCCATTTTTTTGCCAAAAACTGGAGCGGCTTCTCGCTTATCAACCTGAAAGATCAACAAATTAAATCAAACTGCTGAATCATGCAAATATCGGTAATCGCTGACATTATATTAACCACTTTTCGCGTCATCTACCGACTAAGAGTACAAACTAAAAGTTTCTACCCGACGAAAGGCACATTATGTTTTTAAAGGGTATAAAACATTTCAACTGATTGGTTTCATTCATTAGGCACACTTCAGATCCAAAATAAATTCTCCGGAATATTGCTTCAGTGTGTGATCTCCATGCAACTTCAGTGAATAGAACATATACTAATTAAAGTTCTTTGACTTTGTAGTATAACCAACCCGGGACAGTTCAACATAGTTGAATGAGATAAGTTGTGTTTTGTCTTTATTTTGCCAATGACGGTCAAAATAGATTAAAAAGAAACTCAATACCTACGTTGTGTTATTATTATATCTTGCACATTTTTAATTAACCGGATTGCGCCCGACGAAGACAAAATTAGGGAAATTTGAGGGTAAGGTGTGTCCTGTAAATTAAAGCACATATTCCTAATACACCTAATTTATTAGAGTAAACGTGCCGGACTCAGCCTGATTCACGTGGGGAAAGAGTACGGCAGAGAAACCCTCGATCTAAATTCCTATACTTGTTGTACAACCTTTATTAGTACAATACTTAATCAAATTACTATCTCTGGCACCACAATTTGTCGTTCCACACATGTGACAATACAACAATACATTCAAAACTTAAGAGTTTGGTATTAGTTAGCCGGACTTCGCCAGCAGGTACTGAGGTTCCATACGGGAGGCTACTCAGCTGTAGTTCCAATTTGAGCCAATATCTCTAGAAAGATCTGCAGATCGATTGGTATATATTTATTTCGTCGTCGCTTAGCCTTTTGATTATGTTATGTAAACACGTTTGTGATTGAATAGTGTTTCTTTTGTAGGATGTAAGATTATAGGAGATTACAGAAGACCGATTCGAATAGCTCGTACCTTTACTGTTGCTTATTACTTATAGGTATTTCGATATAGTATATTTCAATTCTGAATATATTGTTTTATTCTGTGTAATTGTTCACATACTACAGATCTTTTATCATTTCGGGTGCTTATAAGCAATTGGCATCAAGTCGAACATCAAGGTTACAAATTAATATTAATTTAAATTTCACATAGGTTTCCAATCTTTTAAAACTAATTAGTTATTAAATCAAAAGTCTAGGCTTGATAGTAACAATGCCTTTTTCACATAATTATACAAAAACAAATTAAAAAAAAATAACATTTGTTAAAAGAACGCCCGTAAGCCCAAAATGTATAGCTAG
Organism: Pissodes strobi; assembly: GCA_016904865.1. Taxonomy (NCBI): domain Eukaryota; kingdom Metazoa; phylum Arthropoda; class Insecta; order Coleoptera; family Curculionidae; genus Pissodes; species Pissodes strobi. The sequence goes on along the minus strand of JAEQML010062884.1, from coordinate 16,916 downwards.
GATATTCGCCCAGTCAGGGTAGGAAAATGTTAGTAGTTTCATCAAGTCCCTTGCTTACATTACAATCACAGTCATACTAAAACTAAAATACCGGCACGAAAAGACAACAAACAATACATTTTTCTTTTCATTTAAAGCAGTGTTATTCACAGCATAAAACGATTTCTTTAAATATATACACATGTTATGCCATCAAATATGAATTATCGATGAGAATAAAACATATACTTGTGCAGATTATGTTAATAACAATCAGAGCTGTCACCATCAGTGAGATTTAAATCATTTTTGATTTAAATAAATTTTTTGATTTAAATATTTTTTCTGAAAGTGATTTTTAATTTATGATTTAAATCTTTCTGAAAAGTATCTTTGATTTTTGATTTAAAAATAGTATACAGTGTGGCCCAAATTGGGTATACATGTATGGGTATCTTCTAAACTATATGAGATAGAAAAATGGTTAAATGGCGAAAGTTGTAGGCCATTCAATTCCCAATTCAATGCCATTTTGATAACGATTTTCTCTCTTTTTGTTTTTGAGATATTTTGAAAAAATAAAAAAGTTGTATTTTCGAAAAAGCGCTGTACTTTTTTTATTTAAACATATTTTTAAAATCTGTAAAAACATTGTTTGGACAACTTTTTACGCTCGATGCACCCATGTAATCAGTTTTTAGTTCTGACGTTTCGGTTCTGAGAAACCATCATCAACTTCGTTTTTTCTTATGGCGGTCATTTTGTTTTTTAGCACATTTAAAAAGAACATATTTTTTCCTTTCTTATGATGTATAACACTTTATAAAAATATTTTATTTTTATGTCAAAAAACGACAAAGTTAATTTTTAACTGAGTTGGCCATGACGGCGGAGGCCATTTGCCGTAATAAATGATAGTGTTGCTATGGTGATTCGGCGGCATTTAAGTCATTTTACTGAAAAGTGACATTATTCAGTCAAAACGCTATTTGGTAGTTTTTGTTTAAATTTTCATAAATTTTAATTTCTAAATATCGCCACGCGATATGCCAGTGAAGAAAAATATGACATATTAGAATGTTATATTAAATGTAATAGAAATACAAATCTTGCCACCGCCGACTATTTGGACCTGTATCCTGAGAGGCAACAGCCAAGACTATTCGCGAGGCTTGACCTGAACTTAAAAAATTATGGAACCTTTGAAGTACCAACGCCAAAGAAATATCAGAAGGGCAATCAAGCTCGTAACGATGACATTAAGGATATTTTAATGCGAACCCGACGACGTCGACGAGAGTACGTGCGAGGGTTTACTTATACCAAGAACTACTATCCAAACAGTCCTTAAAGAAAACAAATATCGTCCTTATAAACCTACTATTGTTCAAGTTTTAAAGGAAACAGACCCAAGGCGATTATGATTGTCAAACTGGTTTGTAAACCAATGTCATGGAAACCCCAATTTCAGTATGAAGATTATTTGGACCGACGAAACGTTTTTCAGCAACTGCGGAGCATTCATTATTGTGAATATCCATTTTTGGGCCACTGATAATCCTCACCAAGTGGCAGAACGTAGGCCACAAGTAAGATTTGGCTTTAATGTCTGGTGTGTACGGTAAGTCTACACAGTCCGCAAAATATTTACAAAGTCAAATAGTATAATTTGTTCTTAGATAATCAACTTATAGGACCATTCATTTACAATTAAATAATGTTATATCAAACCGGGGTCCTGTAAATTGGCCAGCCTCGCTCACTGTCGAAACTTTAATGCATTGAGATCACAAGCGTGCGGCAGATACCTGCATATTCTGTAAACTTTGTACTTTGTACCGTGAAATACCGTGAACAACTGTGTATGTGTATGCATCGGCGGTGGCTGGGTCCTCGAGCGGGACGAGGTGGTGGGGTCTAGCCGGTTTCGCGTCGTTAGATTAGTTAGTTTGGGTATGTTAATAGTAGTAAGTTGTAAAGTAAGCAGTTATGAACAGAAACCGATACTTATATTTAGAACGATAGTTTGGAAATTAATAGCAAATATTGATTTGTACGGCAACCGCCCTCCGTAGCAACTGTTGCTAAAGCCAACTCAATATTGTTTCAATATTATTTTGTCCTTTGGTCACATGGCTTCCCAAGGCTTCTATAATTTCATAGGTCCATAACAGACTTGTCTTAAGGCTTGAGTCTTGAGTGTTGACTGTCAGGATTGAGTTCCAAATAACTGGCGGTGCTACACTTGTATTCCTATTGCATTTAATATAACATTCTTAACATATTGATATTTTTTTAATGATGTTTGGCAGGGCAGCTAATATTAAACTTACCTTTTAACAAATATTAATAAAAACAAAAATTACTAAAAATTAAAAGTTAAATTCGATGTTTGGCGGTGCTACACTTGTATTCCTATTGCATTTAGTATAACATTCTTAACATATTGATATTTTTTTAATCATGTTTGGCAGGGCAGCTAATATTAAACTTACCTTTTAACAAATATTAATGAAAACAAAAATTACCAAAAATGAAAAGTTAAATTCGATGTTTGTCTGATCAATGTTTCGTATATTTTTCAGTAAAATAAGTATGAAACACTAGTAATATTTGTTTTGTACCGCAAATGGCCTCCGCAGTCATGGCCAACCCAGCTAAAAATTAAATTTGTCGTTTTCTGACATAAAAATAAAATATTTTTATGAAGTGTTATACATCACAAGAAAGGGAAAAAAAGTTCTTTTTAAATGTGCTAAAAAACAAAATGGCCGCCATAAGAAAAAAATAAGTTGATGCTGGTTTCTCATAACCAAAACGTCAGAACTAAAAACTGAATACATGGGTGCATCGAGCATAAAAAGTTGTCCGAACAATGTTTTTACAGATTTTAAAAATATCTTTAAATAAAAAAAAGTACAGCGCTTTTTCGAAAATACAACTTTTCGATTTTTTCAAAATATCTCAAAAACGAAAAGAGATCAAATCGTTATCAAAATGGCATTGAATTGGGAACTGAATGAACTAAAACTTTCCCCATTTAACCGATTTTCTATCTCTTATAGTTTCCAAGATACCCATACATGTATACCCAATTTGGGCCACACTGTATAAATCTTTCTAAAAGGATTTAAGTCAGTAAAAAGATTTAAATCTTCAAAAAAATTTAAATCATTAAACAGATTTAGATTTATATCATTAAAAATATTTAAATCATTAAAAAGATTTTAACTATAATAAAATACAACAATAAATACATCTCAAGTGTTTTAGTTCTATGTTTATTTTGTATTTTGAAATGAATTTTTTTTTAATGCGTGTTACTTACTTACGTGTTATTTCGATGAAAGTTTCTGCGCCATAAACAAACCCCTTACGAAGTAAACACTCTGAAATAAGCAAACAAAATACCATAGAAAACCTAGCTAAAAAGTAAAATAGATTTTTTCCGCCAGAAAAATATTTATAGGAAAAATTCAAATAAAAAATAAAAAAAGATAATCGAAGTAATAGGATTTTGTCAAATTTCAAGTTGATTTTATCAAAAAGTAATTGTCAAAAAAAAATAAAGCTTGTTTTTTAATGGAATTTTTGACACATGGTCAAATATTTAAAAGCTGCTAGCATGCACATAATGAGCTATTTAGTATGTTTGATGTTGTTAGTGTGTTCATTTTAATTAATATAATCGGCTAACATAATAAGAAGTGCAAAGTTACAAATTATGTGAATGCTAACGGCTTTTAAACATTTGACAATGTGTCAAATATCCCATTAAAAAAAAGGTTTAAATAACATTTTAATTTGGTTTTTGTATGCTATTTTGACGTGCCTATTTAAGATTTTATTGTTTTTTAAAATTTAGTTTGGGTGACGTCACAATTTTGTTTTTTTTTTCACTCAATTTATATAAATAACATTTTGATTACGCTCTAAGGGGTTTTTAATGGTACATAACCAACGACGCCGATTCGTTGTACATAAAAAACCAAATGATTTAAATCTGTTTTACATTAAAGATCATTTTAGGAAGTATTTAAATATTTTCAAAAGATTTAAATTTTAAAAAATATTTAAATCTTTTGAAAATATTTAAATATTTCCGAAAATTATTTAAAATGTAAAAAGATTTGAATATAAAAAAGATTTATTATTTAAATCTTTCGTTATATACAAAACGAACTTTAATTTAAATCGTTTGTCCAAATGAAAAGTATCTTTGATCTTTGATTTAAATAATTTTTTAAATGATCTTAGACAGCTCTGATAACATGTAAGTTTCATTTTACTGACTTGTAATGACATGTTGCAGCACAGAAGCAAAACAATTCACCATAATAAACAGTACACTGCGCTGGTCTTCGATTATCGGTCTCCGCTCTGATACGTTTTTGGATCCCTTCTAAAAAACCTCGCACAACCCGAGTTCAATTTATGACTTATTTTTCATTGTTTCTTTCTTTAGATATATGGGGAGCACCAAAAGCTGAATGTATCAGGTCTAATGAAACAATATTTTAAATAGGCGGGTTACCTCAACTTTCTAAGCACCACTTTCCTTAAATGACATTACCTACAAAATCAGTACTTTACTATGAAAATCTTCTTTTTCTTTCTGTTCCGTCTTCCACTGAAGGTTGGCGACCATCCTGTGATAAACTTCTCTGTTTCCCGCCGCATGAGTTAATTATGTTTGCAGCCTCTGGTACTTGCAACCAGTTACGTAGATTTTTAGTCAGAACTTTTACTTTTTGCCTAGCCCTCTCCCATCCTATATTTTGCCTTTCACGATAAGCTGAAATAACATGGCCCAAGTAGGATACTTTCCTGTTCTTAACAGTTGTCAGCAATTCCAGATCTCCAGTCATTCTTCTCAACATCCTCGCATTGGTCACTCTGTCAGTCCAGGGTATTCTTAATATGCACCGCCTACATAGCCATATCTCGAAAACTTCTAGTCTTTACATTGTTGCCACTTTCAGCGTCCACCCTTCTACACCGTAGAGCAATGTGAATAAAACGTAACATATTGAGTGTCCACATTTTGTAGTCGGAGCGGATGGGTTTTCCTCTAACGAATTGCTTGCCACTATGCCTTCCAAATTATATAATCATTCTTTTGTTGTAGTTTTTTTCTCCTTCGACTAAAAAATGTTATAAGAACAGGCTTTTAGTCTGTTCAGTGGCCGGATTTTCGAGGATTTATAATTTTATTCCGGTCTAATATTTTCTGCCAAATGTAAGAATTATTACGTTATCTATCCGAAGTATGTTGTCCTTGTATTAGTCCCGATTTTTATGTATGTTACTTTTGCATTTTTTAAAATAATGTTTGTTATTAGCACCAATTCTTTCATAACAAATTCGACAAATAAGTATATAAAACTAATTGAGCTGGGAAGCAATTGGTATTTTTATTATCTATTAATATATGACACTTTCTCAAATCTTTCTTTAAGCTTTAACATGAAGTGAACTTTTGTAGGGTCAATCGGGGTAAATAGAATCTAGGGGTAAATGAAAACAGCTCAAACTCTCTATTTAAATATCACGTTTTTTAATCCGAAGTATGTTTGTTAGTTATTTTAGTCGCAGCACGGCTCCTAACATTTCATAATATGTCATGAACGTTTAACGTAAAGGTAGTTTGACTTAAATTATATACTACAATATAATTTGACCCGCATTTTTACCGAAACAGATTTTTTTTTGTAAAAAAAATATGTTGATATTGCTAGTCTTACCATGTATTACGGTAAACAATTGTTTTTGAGGTTAGATCAATAATAATGCTCGGATGAAAACTGTGGGGTGTTTCCATTTACTCCATCAATTTACCATTTTGGGGACAAATGAAAACACATCTTTGTGGTAAAAGAAAACATGTTTCCTTTTACCCCGAGAATTTGGTTTGGTATAAAATCTTTCAGATGCCACGAAACTATGTGAAAAAAAGAGGAATTACGAAAAGAGGTGGCTTATATTTCAACCAATAAGTATAATTTAACATATTGGCAAGTTTTTGAACTTTACAGAGTACCAGTTTCTAACATCTTCAATAGAATAAATGGTCGGAAAATTCCCGAATGAAAATTAGGTACTCTGAAGCCTGAAGTAGAAAATGATATTGTGCAATGTTTCATGGGTAGATCGAAAATGGGCTATCCTTGTTAGAAAGAAGAATTGCTTCAATTAGTTCAGTGCTACGCGGTACAAAATAAAATAGAAACGAGCTTTAAGGGAGGAAAATTAGGACACGATTGATATATTGGATTTATGTCACGTCATCCAAGGCTGAGCCTAACAAATACCTGAATATCTCCAAAGTTCAAGGATTTTAGCGAGAAACCCAGAAGTAGTTTATGCCTTTTACGATAAACTGGAAAAATTAGTTGCAACTTAAAATATCCTACCATCATTTACATTTAACGATGATGCATCTGGGTTTAGTTCAGGTCTTTCAAAAGTCCGTGGCATTACCTATGCTATGGAACGACCTTCAGTCGCGTTAGTGGAGGCTCAGATCGAGAAAATACTACAGTATTGGCATGTGCCGCAGCAGATGGCACAATACTTCCAGCTCTGATTATATTCAAAGAAGCTGCTATCCAAGCCCGTTGAACATTAGCCGCTAATTTCCCTTGAACAGTTTACGCAGCAGCTTCGAATGGATAGAAAAACCACAGTTTTCTTACTGGTTACCTGTCCGTAAAAACGTACTGAGCTGAAACTACCAAATGCAACCGCTTTGCTTCTATATGACGGTCACAGCAGCCATATGAGTCTACGCATAATAGAACCTGCTCTGATACAATTATGAAATTTACCAGCCATCTTACCTATACGTTTCAACTCTTGAACAAGTGCGTATTTGAACCGGTAAAAAAACAAGGGACCGAAAGTTGGTGGAGTTTGGTAAAACCAATATTGGTGTTCGCAAAAACACGATTTTTTGGACTCTCGGCCTTAGTTTAGGGTAGAAGCTACGATAAAGGCATATATTGAGGCATCATCAGAGAAATTTGTCCAGTAAATCGACATCGTTTCCCAGAAAATGAGTTTGCTCCGACACAGCTTCTAGCTTATCAGAAGAGAAAATGCACAAATAATGTCGGCTCTGTAACCAACTCTGGCTCCAGAAGTAGAAGAAGCTGGATATTCAAATTTCGTTGGTTTTGCTTCAGAAATAGAAGAACATGGCCCTTCAACTTCATCTAGGCTAGCTTTGAAACATGCTGGGCCTTCTCGGTTAATGAATACGTCAACTCTTCATTATCAGCTACTGTTACAAATTCTTCTACTCTATACTCGTCCTCTACAGTTGTTCAGATTTTTGCTGAAGCAATACGTATAAAAAGATCCTTGACATGTGAAATCCAAGTCGTAAAGCACTAACACACCTTTAAAACAGCTGCAATATGGAGAGGTAGTAACGACGGATGAGGTAGCTGCTAGGTTCAGAGAAGCTGACAATAGTAAAATAAAATGGCCCAAGATAGTACAGAAATCAAGAACTAGTAAAACTAACACTGCAGAAAAAAGTTAAATAAAAAAATCTAGAAGTTCTTCCGACGATAATTCCAGTGACACAATTTCTCTTAACGATGAATCCGGCGATTCTAAGTTTGTCTATTTAGATGAGGGTTCAATAGTTACGGGTTTAGAAAAACGAAAGTCACAAGATAATAAGAAACTGAAGCCGAAAGCCTTGAGAGTTCGGACGAAGTGAAAGAATAAAAGTCAAAATGGGAGACTTTATAATTGTGAAGTTTATTTACAATCTCGGTACTAAAAAACCAATCCAGAAATTTTATTGCAGTAGTTGACTTGGATATTAACATATCTGCTAAATTTTCAGTCCAGTAAAGCTACTGATACCTACATAATTTCCGTTGGTGGAAGATGAGCAAGTGATAAATTTTGACCAAATATTAGCTATTGTCAAACCATCAAATATTACCCGTGGTCGTTATTTTTTTCCCTATATCTCAGTGTACCGCTGTTGTTAGGGACTTACTTTACTCCAATATGGTAGATAAATGGAAACATTTATGGGGGGTAAAGGGAAACACCTTCAAAAATCTTTAATTCTACTTTAACAAAAATATTCAGGTTTTTCTTTGTTCAACCTAGCAAACCAAGCTGAAAAGGAGACGCCAACTATAGGAAAACTTAAAATTTTCATTTACACTTTTTCTAAATAATTTAAAAATAAAGTCTACAAAATCGTTTTCTTTTACCCCGATTGATCCTATATGATGAGTTACCGATTGTTCAACAGTGGCCAAAAACTACTAAATTTCGAAATTAATTACATAAAATGCATATCTCATAATAAAGGAATTGAAATATTCGATAGGCAATAAAATGCAGGATTTAAAGTAGCGCAGACGATATTGTGACCAAATGATATATAGATAGTTTAAAATCCTAAATAAAGCCCTAACTGAATAGTTAATTAAGGATTTATTATGCTCATTGCAATACACGAAGTTTATTGTCTTCCGCTTAACATCTTAACCAATAAAATATGTTTACATTAACCTTGAAAAAACATCACTAATATTAAAAAAGAAATAAAATAATTTTTTACGCTTAGATCATCTAGCCGTTTCACATAACAAGACGCTGCGAAAAAAATCCATTAAGACAAGATTTTGAAATCGCTTTACATGTCGAGTACATCAGCAACTCTTTTCATGTTTTTTTTACTAATTTATTTTAAGTTTCACTAATTACAAAATAGGATGTAATTAAGTATTACCGAGCCTTGGAGGATTTAATAGGGGCTTTGAACAATAAAAGGTTACAATAATTTATTCTTATTGTGAATCGTTCAACTCTATAATAATGTATTTATAGGAGAATAATTCAGAAGCAGAAAAGCGTATGATTAATTAACACGATATGAGATGTTAACTTAAATTTTATTATCACTGCTGATCATGATCAAATTTGAGGTAGAAAAAACTATCTACTTAAAAAGGACAGTTATTTGTATCACCTAGCAAAAGAAACTAAAATTCGAATAACCGGCAAATTTTATTTCGAAGAGAAATTGAGAGCATTTAGAAGGCGCAGAGGTCAGGGGAAGTGGCTGGGGACAGATCAACTAAGATCCAGATAAAAAAAAATTGATAATGTAGGTACAGGGTTTTCCAACGAGAACTGAACAAGGGCTTATTTTTTACCTTTCTGGTTTTTTTTAAATATCCAAAATACAGATAATTATGCTATGGATAGAGTGTTTTTAAAATGGGACATAACGTTTTTGAAAAAAAAATTGATTAAAACATTTAATATTGTGATAGCTGTTTTTATTACATTTTAAATGTTTTATCAATTATAATTTTAGTTTAACATATTTGAAATATACCATAGGTTAGTATAGGTAATTCAAGTAAAATTACCTTTAGATCATTTAAAGTCAAAAGAAATTGGCAAATTTATTCTTGTCCAAATGAGATATGTCTTAGATGGGAGATTACAGATTGTTAGTTTCTTCTACAAATGCCAAGAAAATGCAGGAGATGCAAGGAGAAGATTTATTGCAAATTTTCATGGAAATATATCCGTCAATACAACTCTAAGGATAAACAGCCTATTTAAGGAAAATAAAACTTTACATGGCAAAAAAAAGAAAACCACATTGAAAAAGCAATCTAGGCCATGCTATTTTAAATTATTTTCGAGTGAATCCCATCAAATCAATTTCGGATGCGGATCGGGACGTTCAGTAATGCGCACAGTAAGTTGAGGCTTCATGCCCCAACATTTTAAAAAAATGGTTTACATAGTTGAAAATATGGAGAATTAGGCTAAATACAGAATTTTCAGCCTTTCTCTTAAAAAAAGAGTGAAATTCTTAAGAATTTTTATTTTCTTAAAGATAAAACTCATTGGATCAAAACTATTTTGCCACAAGTTGCCGCAAATAGCTAAATAGCCTACTTTGTTGTTTAAGAGTTGAAGCCTATAAAAAATACCAAAATTTAAATTCACTAAATGAAGAAAATTTAATATATTTAAAATAACAAACTCTTTTTTTGACTTTGGAACATATAATTTTATTTTCAAATATGCCTTACTTTGGGAGAATTCGTTATGCAAACGAGAAACGTATTACTTTTTGAGCTTTTTTCCTGCTAAACGGAACATACTTTTAGGGCGTTTGATCCGGCACGCCTTAACATATAGTAAAACATGATTTATATTTTTGAAAATACGGAAATATCAGCCTTTCACTTAAAAAAGATTAAATTCATAAAAATCCATTCTTTTTTCTTGAAAATAAAACTCGATGGATCAAAAACTATTTTGCCACAAGTTGCCTCAAATAGCTAAATAGCCTACTTTGTTGTCTAAGAGTTGAGGCTTATGTAAAAATACCTAAATTCAAATTCAATAAATGAAGAAAATTTAATTTGCTTAAAATAACAAACTATTTTTTGACTTTGAAACATATAATTTTATTCTCAAATTTGGGTTACTTTTTGATAATTCGTTTTGCAAACTAAAACTTTATTACTTTTTGTATTTATTTTCTTGCTAACAGAACAGAATTTTCAGCCTTTCACTTAAAAAAAAGAAATTGTTAAAAATTTATTTTTTTTTCTTAAAAATAAAACTCTATGGATCAAAAACTAATTTGCCACAAATTGCTTCAAATAGCTAAATAGCCTTCTTTGTTGCCTAAGAGTTGCGGTCTATGAAAAATACCTAAATTCAAATTCAATAAATGATGAAAATTTTATTTATTTAAAATAAAAAACTCGTTTTTGACTTTGAAACATGTAATTTTATTTTCAAATTTGCCTTATTTTTGGAGGATTGGTTTTACAAACTAAAAATGTATTACTTTTTGAGTTTATTTTCTTGCTAAGCTTAATATACTTTTAAGAGCGTTTGATCCGGCACGCATTAAAATATTTAAAAATGATTTACATTTTTGAAAATATGGCTAAATACAGAATCATCAGCCTTTCACTTAAAACAATGAAATTTATAAAAACTATTTTTTTTCTTACAAATAAAACTCGTTGGATCAAAAACTATCTTGCCACAAGTTGCCCCAAATAGCTAAATAGCCTACTTTGTTGTCTAAGAGTTGAGGCATATGAAAAAATACCTAAATTCAAATTTGATAAATGAAGAAATAATCTTATTTATTTAAAATAACAAGCTATTTTTTACTCTAAAACATATAATTTTATTTCCAAATTTGCGTTACTTTTTGAGAATTCGTAGTGGAAACTAAAAATGTATTGGTTTTTGAGTTTATTTTCTTGCTAAACGGAACATACTTTTAGGGCCGTTTGATCTGGCACACCTTAACATATATAAGAAATGGTTTACATTTTTGAAACTATGGGGAATTAGGTTAAATACAGAATTTTCAGCCTTTCACTTAAAAAGAGAGTGAAATTCATAAGAATTTTTTTCTTCTTAAAGATAAAACTCGTTGGATCAAAAACTATTTTGCCACAAGTGGACCCAAATAGCTTAATAGCCTACTTTGTTTAAGAGTTGAGGCCTATGAAAAAATACTTAAATTTAGATTCAATAAATCAAGAAAATTTAATTTATTTAAAATAACTTTTTTTTTAAAATTTGGATCATATAATTTTATTTTCAAATTTGCCTTACCTTACATTTGGAGATTTCGTTTTGCAAACTTATTACTTTTTGAGTTTATTTTCTTGCTAAACGGGACATACTTTTAGGGCCGTTTGATCTGGCACACCTTAACATATTTAAGAAAAGGTTTACATTTTTGAAACTATGGGGAATTAGGTTAAATACAGAATTTTCAGCCTTTCACTTAAAAAAAGAGTGAAATTCATAAGAATTTTTTTTCTTCTCAAAGATAAAACTCGTTGGATCAAAAACAATTTTGCCACAAGTTGACCCAAATAGCTAAATAGCCTACTTTGTTTAAGAGTTGAGGCCTATGAAAAAATACTTAAATTTAGATTCAATAAATCAAGAAAATTTAATTTATTTAAAATAACAAATTCTTTTTTAAATTTGGAACATATAATTTTATTTTCAAATTTCCCTTACTTTTGGAGAATTCGTTTTGCAAACTTATTACTTTTTGAGTTTATTTTCTTACTAAACGGAACATAATTTTAGGGCTGATTGATCCGGCACGCCCTAACATATTTAAAAAATTATTTATATATTTGAAAATACAGGGAATTTGGCTAAATACAGAATTTTCAGCCTTTGACTTAAAAAAAAGGAAAATCAGAAAAATTGTTATTTTTTTCTTAAAAATAAAACTTGTCAAATCAAAATAGATCAAAAACTATTTTGCCACAAGGTGCCCCAAATTGCTAAATAGCCTACTTTGTTATCTCCTCTTTTTATCCATACCATATTTTTCTGTCCGTTTTTTCTCCTTTTGTCCCCATGTTGGATGGCGTATTAGACATTTATGGAGAAGTAAATAACGAATCATTTTGAAAAGTTGGTAACCGGGATAGACAACCATGATCTATAGTTTAAAAATATATTTGACTATGCGGTGTTGCCGCTTCTACCCTAAACCGGTGACAACATCACTTTTTAAATGGAACACACTGTATATTACTCAAATTCCAAATTCCGTATATAAATATGAGCAATTTTTTTCGATACTTCCCTATACCTATCTGTGGGCCTTTTTTCGGAAATAAAGTAATTTAATTTTTTATAACGAAAACAGGACTTTCAATAAATCTTAATATCTTCCTCCCATTAAACAATTTTGAACTGAAAGTTGGGTTATGCATGAACAATGCCTTTAGGCATTTGATCTTTTGGTCATATCTTAGATTAGGTATACAGGACGGTCCAGAAATTTATTTTTATCGGTAAATGTCAGAAATATGATTTATGAAGTGACAACTTCTTTAGCACGGGTGTAACTTGAGACTCGATGAAACGAAAAAGCGACAGTAAAAAGAGATCTATAGAATGTAACCTGCGAGAGCATGAGATAGAACACAGATATACAGTTGTTACATGTTTGCCATGAGTAAAAAGTAGTTCCCGTCCGATGACTGAAATTAAGCAACGTCGGGCGTGGTTAGTACTTGGATGGGTGACCGCTTGGTTTAGTTTCATGAACGTTTCACTTAAAACTTAGACTTAGAACCAAACCAAATTTCAAAGTTTTTGATTTACCGGAAGTTGTTAAATTATTATTAAAAGAATATTTTTTTCTATAAATTTTAATTATCACAAATGATAATAGGGTGACTAGATATTCTGTATGAGTTTATTTCTATGTTTCATATTTATTTAAATTTGTCCAAATATTTGTTTTTTTATATTTCCATGGAACATATGCATGTGCAAGTATGATGCTCCTCTTATTGTTTATTGCGCTTAATTTTTTATTAAATATGTTGGCTTAACAGTCTTAATGTTAGTATAAACAAATTTATTTTTTTGTTATTTGTCCATAATCTGAGTTGTTTGCCTGTTTTAATTATTTTTGATTTTTTTACATGGCGTCGAAGTTAAAATATTTCGATTTTTAATTACCATTTCATTTTAAAAAAGCGACGTTGTCGTGGTAACATATTTACCCAACACCCTGTTTATACTAGTATAAGGTAACAAAATGCAGGAATGAAAATAAAAATCGCCGTGTCCGAGAAAAATCAATTGATCCGATATTAAATCACAACCCTGTATTATTATTATATGACCAAATTTTTGTCAGCTGTCCGTTTGTAATTAAGGTTCATTTTCAATTTAAATTATGCGACTTGGGGATGGAAGAAAATGTGTTCAAATATGTCTTATATTCTACAAAAGATATATGCAAAATTTTAATGAAATTGGGTTCAATAATTTCGTATACATATATGTTTTGGCCCTTTCTAACCACTGTGCGGTGGTGTAAGACGCAGAAGAGTTCCAATTTGTTTCCCAATTGTAGTTCGGCAAGAAAACGAAGTCCCTAATTTATTCAAAGATATTGTATGGATCAACGAAGCAACATTTACTACATCGCGAGAACTCAATAGACATAATAGTTATCACTGGGCCTTTAGAAATCTAAGATTTCAGAGTTTGAGACTATTACATTTCTATTCTTGTATGGTGTGGCATGAAAAAAATAACATTTAGGGTCCAATACTTTTAATGGACAAGGATACTATGAGTTCGTAGAAAACGAAATTGAAATCATTTTGGAAAATTTACCAGTGGCAGAATATCAAAATTAAATTTTTGTAACCGAGGCTATATCTAACGAATTATTGGCCGAAAGTAAACCTATACTTGTCCACCCAATGGCTCCTAAACAACAAAACCAAAATATGGCATAGGTCATGCGAAAAATTGTTAATAAAATATATCGCCTTAACCAGGAAATTCACATTTTAGCAGCAAGTTTAGAAATGCTATAAAAATGGTTTCGATCTTGTTTCGAGAACCAGGGGAGTCCAATTGAACACTTAAAATATTAGTGGTTTTATTTTTATTAGAAGAATTTTGTGAATTAAATTTTCTATCATGTAAAGTTTTATTTTCCGCAAATAGGTTTTTATTCTTAACACATTGACTGCCCACAACGCGCTTAGCGCGTTGACTGGAAATTCGACGGTGTGCCCACACCGCGCTAGGCGCGTTCTTGCGTCTATTAGTTTCTGCGCACCACAGAAAGACCGGGCATAACTGCACGCGCTTGCTAATACGACTGGGCGTTTAGTACTGGTTCAAACGTAATGTGAGCAGGTTGGTTGCGATTTATTTTTTTAATTGTGCTTTTGGCGGTCTTTTTTATTCGAAAAGTCGATTGCACGGTAAGGATCATTTCGTATCTACTTGTATTCCTTTTTAGAGTATAAAATACAGGAAAAAAATGCATAGTAAAGAAAATATGGTCATTATTTTTTCGTATTTTTTTTTCAGTGAACGCGCTAGGTGCGTTGATGGGCACCGAATACTGGTTTTATGCAAAATCGTTATTTTATAACGGACCAACAGCCTGGTTGTTCAAAAGATGTTGGGCACTTACCCAAAAGACCTAGATGTGACCCTAAGAAAGGCCTCACTGATGATGTAAAATATATGAGTAATAAAAACATTTTTTTATGGGCACTGAGCGTGGTTTTTATGTTACTCAGTGCCCACAACGCACCTAGCGCGTTTTTGTTTTTTTATAAAAAAAAAGTTGAAAATCCCTATTTGAATTCATTTGTAACAAGTTTTAAGTATTTAATTTAAAAAATATCCGAAAAACTGTAGTGGCACCTGACGCAATAGTCATTTTTGGCGTGGGCAGTGAATGTGTTAAAATTTTATTGAGTGATATATTTCTATGAAATTTTGCAACGAATCTTCTTCTTGCTTCTCTTGCATTTTCTTGGCATTTGTAGTAGATATTAACAATCTCTAGTCTCTCATCTAAGGAGTGTCCCATTTCGACAAAATAAAATTGTTTTTTTATTATTTTGAAGGATTTCAAGTAATTTTACCTGTGTGACCTATACTAACCTACGGTATATTTCAAACAGGTTAACTAATTATAATTGACAAAGCATTAAAATGTAATAAAAACAGTTACCGCAATATTAAATGTTTTAATCAAAACGGAAACTTTTTTCAAGAAACGTATAAAAAACGGTAGGTATGTCTCATTTAAAAACACCCTATCCAAAACGTAATTATTTTGTTTTTAGTTCAAATATGTTTGGTGAGGTTTTTGAATTATACAGAAAAAATGCATCGATTGGCTGTTTTGCTGCTTAATCCTCGTTGGAAGACCGAGGCACACGATCTCCCATCGCTTGCTAGTTTTCAGGAAAATACGTAGGTACCTTAATAAAATATCTAATTCATTATTTACTCAAAACTCTTATCATCAATGTTTTCCATAGGTGCTGTCTCTGTCTCCTATACCAAGCTGTAGATCCAACCTTGTATTACATTTTATCCCCAAAATTATCACGAAATTATTTTTAATAAATAAGGATTAACAATTATCCTATTAAATATAATATATTTAAACGCAATGAATTAGCAAACAAATTGCCATCAGAACGATATTTCTTTAAATACTATTTTTAAATTTACTGCTGAGTAACCACCGGTCAAGGATTGTTTAATAATATTGCGAAATAAACTATGATTTTTAGTGAATGTGTGAAGATATTTTTAAATATATACTCGAAATAAACTTGACAATTTCGTAATTGCCGCTTAAAGTATTATTTGTTTTTTAAACATATTCTGCAAGGAAATGATTACATTGAATGGCTGTTCATGGGAATGTTTGACTGCAAACGCTCTTAACCTCTTATCCGCCTACGAAAATCTAATGTTATCCTTATGAAGGTCCTACGTCTCAAACCAATGAGCTTTAATGATGGATTATTTATTATATTTCCTAGACACTTTACTTGTTCTAATAGGTAAAATAGATGACAATTTTCACCTAATTAGGTGGAGGGCTCTTTTTCCAAAATATGAAAATGACCGAATGCTGCAGTTTTTCTAAGACGAATGCAAAATTATCTGGTTATTTTGATGCACGAGTATAATTCGGAGGAAACTTCCCGAATAAGGACATATTTTGACGTTATTTATAAACTGTCGCGGTGATCGTATATTTACAATAGTACGATGCAATTATCGCCGTACTCTTTCGGTTTCTACGGTGCAATTATCGGAAGTAATTGCACAAGTGCATCAAAATTGCCGATAATTTTGCATGACAGCTTGTTTGCTAAAAACTGCATGAGTTTATTTTCATATTTTAGAGAAAGAGCTCGACATCAAAGGTGGAGGGCTCTTTTTCCAAAATATGAAAATGACCGAATGCAGTTTTTCTAAGACAAGACGCTCGAATGCAAAATTATCGGGTTTTAGTGCACGAGTGTAATTCGGGGGAATATTTTCCGAATAAGGACATGGTTTTAAAAAATACATTTTTGTTC